>JZKD02S0408178.1:0-18092 GCA_000966675.3 Picea glauca | reverse complement strand
AAGCAAGAAAAACATTCAACTTAGAGAATAAACATCACCAGTGAATACACGTAAGAATCCTGTAAAAATGCTTCCTCTTTATTAATGGCAGATCTTCTTCAAAAATGGTTACAGTCTGATAGCGTCAGGGTGTAAAGATTAACAACCCTCAATACTTCGAAAGGTGAAGTATTTATAATTCAAATTACAAACGTTCCTGTCATAACTGATCAGGACGTGCTCATTCTATTTTTAGCCTAGCTGATTTAACTAATCAAAACTGCTTGATGACTCGGTACAACTGCATGCGGAATTTCTGGGGTAGGTCGTTGGTGAGGTTCCTGTGTAACCTCTTCTGAATATACAGATGACTGGACCTGGACAGCTCATCTGCTAATCGAGAAGATCACAGAGTTCTTCCCATCTGACTTGACTAGGCACTGTGACTTTGAGTAGTCTCTGATACACTTCATCCATGTCTGTATACTTAGCGAATCTGGGCTTAGTAAGGAATATGTATCGAATCTTGTGTTGGATACTAATGTCCAACTGTAGGGCATCCATGAATGATTTGCCGGTGATGCTCCCTTGTATGCCTGCAAACTTTGAACTGTCTTTCGAGACTTCCGCCAATCTCTTCTTGTAATCCGGGAGTGTCATTAGTTTATCATTAATGACCTTCAGACTAGGTAAGCCTTTCTTTTGGAGAGCATCAATCTTATTGAAAAACTTTTGTACCCCCTGGTCCATTATCTGAACCTTCTCTTCGAGCTGCAGCATTAATCCTTTCTTGGTCAAAACCCTCTTGACCTCAAGGATTGTCTCTGTTTTGTCTTCTATCTTCAGCTCTTCTAGCTCTTCTATGGTTTTGGAATTGAGGAATTTGATGATATCATTAGCCTGAGTTGGTTTGTCCCCCAATTCCACTCTGATTTTCTCAATGGCCTGTTTGCTCCTCTGGAGAAACTCATTATGTTCAAACATAATTTGGATCATGGGCCATATCTCATTGATGGACTTTGTGATATCTGTCCATACATTTTCTTTGACTTCAGCCAAAGTCTTTCCTGCCATGGTTTTCTTTTAGAGCTGTTGTAGTTCCTTCTTTAGCTGCTCAGTTACATGTTTCTCTTTGGAGAGACTGGACTGGAAAGAAGTTTTGAGTTCCTGGATATTCTCAACTTCTTTCTTAAGCCTGTTGATTTCAGTCTCTTGTAGGTTCATCTTTTCCAGGGATTTGGTGAGATCAGTTGTTCCCTCCTGTGATGTCACTGGTTTTGCTGATGGAATTGTTGTCCCTGTTGCAGTGCTCAATCCTGCAATGGGCATAGCACTCAATGGAATGCCTTCCATCGACTTCATCTGTTCTTTCTCTTTCAATAATTTTTCCATCTCAACTTCCATTTCCTTGAGCTGAGCATTCTGCTCCATGAGCAACTTTAGCATCTCATCCTTCTCACCTTCTTTCTCTGCTATCTCCTTCACCTGTGAGTCCTCTGTGGGCGGGAGCTTCAGCTGTTTTCTTAAGGATGCGATGTCTACATTATTTTTATTTATCATCTCTTCTGCAGCTTTGACATTTGATGGATCATAGCCGGTCTTTAAAACCAGCTCCTCCAAGGCCTTGATTTTGTTGTCCTTCGCAAAAGATGATATCTTTTCCAGCTTAAGCTGTGTCTGAGCGTTGTTCAATGATACCTGGAATTTTGTTGCAGAAGCTGAAGCATGTGCCAATGTGTGGAAAACCATCTCCCCTGTTTGTTTGTGCAGATCCATCTGATCTGCTGGGTGTACGTCCTTCACCTGGAATTCGAAGGTGGCCCTCTTGTAGTCTGAGATCACCTTGGGATCTGGTACCTGTGCTTGGAGGTAGGACATGTGCATCCTACCCTTCTCTGTGTCGAATGCAGACAGCAGTCTATGCTGTGAAGTCGACGTTTTTTTCTGAAACTGGGCATAAGTGTTGCTAGTAAGCGTTTGATTCTTCTTCTTGATCATCTCGTATTTCTCGAAGATGCCCAATTTAGGCCTAGTCTTGCCTGGATGATCATTCAGAGGAGAGTCTGTGGATTTATTAGGTACTGTTGGGGTGATGCCCTGATAAAGGTTTGAACCAAACGGTGGAATGACCGGCTTGATTACTGTGGTAGTTATTGTGGTAGGCGGGGCCTCTTGTTCTACTGTCGTACCAGACGTTGAAACTGTCTTTGGCCTCTTCGTGTGCATTTGGAACTCTTCTGATGATACCTTCGTTACAGGTGGAGATGACTCTTGTCAAGGCCTCTTCTCCTTAGGGACCTGTGGCGTGGTAGTTTGTTGAACAGTTGTTGGGGGAACCTGCTGCTCCGCTTCAACCAAGGTGTCAGGCATCCACACTGTCTAATTTGCAAATTTTTCGATCTCTGGCTTGGACTCATGAACATACGGGATGTTTTTATTTTTCACCCGCATTTCTGAAATGATCCCGCATGGATCATAGTGCCATGTGAAACTCGTAAAGAATTTCATCTCCTTCAACATTCTGTCAGCTTATTCCCCAGTGCCTCGACTATTGCAGATGAAAGAACCAATCTGCCCCTTGATTCTCAATTGATGCTTCTTCTTCAGGGAAACAAAATGAATGTCATCTAAATTCATTATCTGTCTAATATATTCTAATGCAAATATTCTTACCGACACATATTGAGGTAGTTTGTAAGGTGCCAATTCACACCCGAAAACTCTGATCTCGGTGTGGTTTTGGTACAGGTACCAGTCTCCTGTCTTTGCGTTGTCCGAGAGATGCAGAATTCTCTGGACGTCATCGTTTATTCGTGGCTCAGGCCTGCCACTCAACATGCTTACCACCGGGTGGTAAAACTGATCAATGAATGCTTTGAAGTCGTATTCAGCAAAGTTACACTTCAATAAAGATGTCCATGCTGTTATTGGCTGAGGCTTTCCATCTGCGTCCATTTTCTGCATAGAAAAACTGAATTTATCGGCTTGAAAAAAAACAAACATGTAGGCCAATATGGACAAATATCTAAACATGCCCTCCGTGCCAAAGTTCACGAACTTCTCGTGAATATTGTTGGCCAGGAAGGTACTGAAATCGAACTGGGTGGTGGGTTTTTCGTCAGTGGAGAAAATGGATAGAAAACCCAGAATGGGCTCATCTACCCACTGGTCGGAATAGTATCCTAACAGAGCGCAAAGAGAGGAAATGATCTGGTTTCCCTTGGTGGAGAACATCGATGATGGGTAAGGTGGATTGGTGGAAGGGAATTGAGCGGAGGTGGGAAGGAACAGCTCAAAAAATTGAGCTCTCTATGGAAAGGTCATCTTTTGATACAGCTCCGTAAGGATCTCTAGGTCGAAAGGAGAGACAGAATCAGCACGGGGAATTTGCATCATTTGGTCAATGTATTCAGGAGTGATGAAGAAGAGGACATATCCAGATGATGAGATGATGGCCCTCTGGTCGGGAATATAATGGGCTTGGCATTTGAGGGCGAATTCGAGAAAGTGGTGTATCTGGGGGAAAAGGTACAGGGGAAAATTGGACTCCCAGAGTCCAATTTCATCGCTCTAGTCCAAGAACACTTCCCGGAGCCATGACTGGAGGTCTGAAAAATTGAAGTCGCAAATGGTCTCTGCGATCAACCTGTCTTTATCCACCAATGGGATTTTGTCCAGGTCAACAGGAGGAGGAAGAAAATGATTCTCTTCTCCTTCCACTAGCCTTGGCTTTGGCGCCATCTCTACAACAGTACCTACAATAAACAATATGTTAGTGGGGTCGACTGACTGTGGATGAAGGCGACGGGGAAGCAATGGAGGAATAAGAGGTAATTTTTCTGGCACGATGGACGAATAACGAATGAAAGGGGAATAATAGTAGTTTTATTCAAAACTAGGGTCGGTCGGATGCGGGAGACATGTCAGCAGGATAACAGGTATGTTATCATGTAATAAATGGACAACGGGCCACTTGAGATGAGGTGACAGGTGACGGTGGCCAAAGCATACGAACGAGTGACATGGTGGCCAGGGATTGGTGGTAAAATTCATAATAAGGGGTTGTTCATGATTGAAAGGGGTGATGGACTGACAGCAGGGACTGACAGCAGTTATGGGATGGGACACAACTCGGAAACCAGCAGAGCAAGTGGCATCAGTGGAGGATGACGTCCCTGAGTGATGGAAGTTGTCAGATGACATATGGTGAAAAGACTTCAGGGCCAATAGATTTGTGCCACCTATGACAAGGGGCCCGTTGGAGGGAATATCCATTCCAGACCCCCCCCTTTGGTTAAAAGCAGAACATCAAGGGGGGTCCGAAATCCATTGTAAACCATTGATCTGCGCGCCAGTTTCCTAGCCGCAGATCTTAGCGTGTCATTTATTACTCATTCCGGACCCCCCCCTCCATTAAAGGTAGAACAGACGGGGGGGTCCAGAATCAAACTTGGGCCGTGGATCAACGCGCTTGTTCTTGGACCGTCCAGATCTGCGTGATTTTTATTATCGATTCCGGACCCCCCTGGTTAAAAGCAGAACACTAGGGGGGGTCTGGAATGCTCTGTGCACTGTAGATCTGAGCGCCATGATCTGGACCGCTGATAAGTGTAGGAAATATAAGTCATGAGCGGAAAAAGGATGTGTTGGGAAAACTTAGGATAATTGCCTTTTATGGGTTTTTCCCAATTTTTCACTTAGACACCACCAAGGGGACATCATCTAAACTATTCTTAGGCAATGGAGACATGGTGTAGCATTTTCATCAATCTGGTTTCATGGGTGGTGAAGCAAATGAAGCAACTAACCTACATGCTAACCTATCCTCCTAGGACAATTAACCCAGATTAAACTGTTGGGTTAAGAAATTACTCTACCTAAGGGCTATCTGACCAGGATTAGATAGTCTGGTCAGATTTATTCACTACTCTAACCTAAGGGCTATCTGACCAGGATTAGACAGTCTAGTCAGATTTATTCACTACTCTAGCAACATTAAATTTAAAAATAACTTGGCCATGCTTGAAAGGTATGGCCAAGTTACTATTATTGCATGGGGCTTTTTCTTTTCAATTCTTTTATGCCCTCTTTTCTTTTTTCTTTTTTCTTTTTTTCTTTTTTTCTTTTTTTCTTTTCTTTTGTTTTTTCTTTTCTTTTTTCTCAAATTATTTGCAGAATGAAAAATCATTTGTCAATAAAGACACTAGATACAGATAATATCCAATTCATCAGTTGATTCCCATAATTTATGGGGTAATAACATAACCCATGATTTATATGCGAGATGCATGTTTGTAGTATCATGTTTATCTGTTTGTGAATGTAGGCCAACCTTGGGAGGAGGCTTGTAGTCAGTGGAGCTATCGAATGCGAGAGGATCGACACCGGACGCAGAGTAAAAGGTAAAGTTACATGATCTTTTCACTTTGTCTTTCATGTATGAATTTAGGGTATATTCGGGGTAGTTAGAAAGGTAGGATACTTTTAGACGGTTAGATATGCCTACATGTTGAACCCTAGTGTAGTCCATAGGGTGGTTTTCCCGCTATAGCAGAATTGGCGACCATACTAGGGAAGCCTCTATGGTTTTAGGGGATTTTATGGGTGTTTGATTGGTTTTTACCTTTTGAGTTTCTTTTTGAGTTTGTTGAGTCTTTAAAGGATTTTGGTTCCCTGTTGGTACCATACCAGTTCTCCCTGCCTTGTCAGTCTTCATGTTTGTTTTCTTTTTTTGAGAAGTTACAGAGGTGTATGCGCCATGTTGTGGTACAGCATGCATACATATGCGCCCTGATTTTAGACAACCCACGTACATACGCAGGCTGTTGAAGTATCAGTAGCATGCCTGTGTCAAGAAATCTTTTCTTTAAGAAGAGTAAGTCAACCTATTCCCTGATTGAATTCATACTTCTCGGGAGTTTCTTGATTAAGTACAGTGTCTCTATTTTTACAGTTGAAGCCTAGGTTTGATGTCAGTTTGGTTATCTTTTCAAAGATTTATTGTCCTTAGTTCGAAAGGGTTTTAGGCAAGTCTTTGAGTTTTGTTGATCAGCATGTTAGGTGTCTTTAATGACTCCCTGCGATCCGCAGTGGGCCAGAGGTCAGTTTTCAGTCTTGTCTTGTTTTTCACTTTTTCCCCTTTCGCTTGCTTTAAAAAAAAAGAAAAATAATTTATTTCAAGTTTCTTGTTTGAAGCATAAAACAAAAAAGAATTGAAAAAGATTTCATTTCTTTTTTTGGTTAAGTAGGTGGGTTAGTTACTTTGCTTGTTAGGAAAAAGAGTTATTTTCTTAAATTATTTATTGATTGCTTAGAACATTAAGTAGCTTGTAGTCGAGCAAAATTTCATTTTAGGTTTTCCTTTAAAAGGTCTTAGAAAAAGTTAGTTATGAAAAGTTGGTTAAAGATTTAGTTGCAAATCTTTATTGTTAACTAGAAGTAATTTTTCTTTCATTTTTGTTTATTTATCCTTCTTCATCTCTCAAAACACACCACTAGTTTCAATGTCATTTCCCTGACTTAAAAAAAGTGATTTAAAATTAATGCTAAAATTAAAATCAACTAGACTTTATGTTTGTAGGGTCAATCAACTAGCCTAGGCTAGAGACTTGAATTAGGTTGGAGAGGAAACTCTTCAAGGATTATAAACAAACATTAGAATCAGAGCTAGGGAGTGTAAAAAGTCTAGTAAACATGAAATTTATCTGGGACCCCTCTATAACACAAGGGCTAAACACGAGGTCGCGTGCAGAAAGGTAGCGGAGATAACCCCTCCAAAGTCACACCAAGCGTAGTGGGGAACTCATATTGAGGACTTTCCGTGGGATATTGTCGGTTGCAATTTCCTACGGAGCATCATGGATCTCGAATCCATTCAAGGTCCTCAGTTGTCTTCTGAACCACTTGCTTTCGATACCCTCGGTAGGTTTCGGGCTTGTTACCCTACTCATTGCAGTCCACCCAACTGTCGAATGTACCCTCCTGGTGATTGTTTGTGAGCTGGCAACTTAGTTGCCTTTACTTTAGGGACTTACATAGGTGACTGCGGGGGTATACCGCGGTTCCTAGGGCATACGTTAAGCCACTCTTTGTAGAGTATACCTGGAGGGTGCTTCCATGTTTGACTTGCACTTGCACCAGTAAGTTGCTCTAGTGTTGGTTGGCGTAACTGTTCTTCCTACTAGATAGTGGTTTGCTTGATTTATCTTATAGGAATTTTTCTAGTGTGTGTTATGTGCTTCTTAGTTTTCCATAGTGAGTTATTCAGTCATTTCTTTGGGTCTCTGACCTAAGGTGGTAGACTTCCCACTCCTTCGATCATGAGGAGTTTTCGGTCTTCCACTTAGAAACGTGGAGCCGCCTCTTTATAGGCGTTGTTTTGATAACATTGGTTCGCCAGAGTAAGTGTGAGAGACTTTTACAGACTTGAACGATCCCACAAGGGGAGAACCTGTGCATACGATCTTCATGGAAAAAGTTCATGACAATACCAACCAAAGAACCCCTTCGCAAGGGGAGTCTTGTGTTTTTACTTTCTTCGGAAACGTTGGTGTCCCTTTTATGGCACTTTGTACATTCCTAGGTTGAATGTGGGACTACCAGTATGGTTGGGTACCATTCCAAATGTCCCAAATGCTCTTGACGTTTCTCATTTAAGCACCTTATGTCATGGGAATAATTTTGATGTTCCTTCGTCAGCAAAGTCTTCTCCTCCTCCTTCTCCCGCCTCTGGTGAAAGTGCAGTTACTAGTAACTGAAAATCTAAACGAAGTAGAAAGAGGAAGAATAGGAAGACGAAATCACCAACCTCTGTGAGTCATGTTGGAGATAGGTCGTCAACCTATGCAAGTCATGTTGAAGACCAACACCCAGCCTCTACAAGTCATGCCGGGGGAAAGCACCCAGCCTCTGCAAGTCATGCTGGGGGCAAAAGTCTAGTCATTGCTAGTCATACTGGCAATAGGTCTGTAGCCTCTGCTAGTCATGTTATCGACCAATCACCAACCCCTGCAAATCATGTTGAAGATGTGCAACCCGCCACTGTTAGTAATGCTGGGGGCATTGATTATGTTGAGAAACCTAGACAGATAGGATGTAAGCCTAAGTTCCCTTGTAAGCTTTGCAAGTGAGATCACCTTACTCATATGTGCCCTGGAATTCCATAGGTACAAAGATTGTGGTCCCTATCTGCAAGCTCTTATGATTCTGAGTCTTCTAAGGTTTCCTCATAGTCTATTCGGTATTTGGTTGATGAAGTGGTCATGCTGATGCAATCTTCGGTTGATCCCACTCCTCTTTGGGGGGGTGAGGTTCCTTTAGACCATGTAGTCTCGCAGCCTATTCAGCCATTGGTTGAGAAAGTGTCCATGTTGATGCAGTCTTTGGATGATCCCACTCTTCTCTTGGAGAGTGTAAATTCCACCAAAGTGGTCATGCCAATGCAGTCTTTGACTGATCCCACTCTTCTTTTGGAGAGTGTCGAGTCTACCAAAGTGGTCACACCGATACAATCTTCAGTTGATCCCACTCTTCTCTTGGAGAGTGATGTGTCTACCGACTATGTTTTTAGCATTTCCAATTTAGTACTTTCAGAACAAGGGGGCGTTCTGCTCGCTTCGAGCACACCCCCTCCAAGCCCTAGGATGGTTTCCTTTGATTGGAATGACCTTGTTGAGCCTAATCTTCCTTATTTTGCACCTTTTCAAATAAGGGTTGAAGTTAATTGAACAAACATTTATTGATGTATTATGGATGAAGGAGCCTTTATCCTCCTCCGTTTGGAAATTCTTGGGATATCCTGAGCTTGTGTCTGCTTCACATGAGCTCTTGGATTTTGACAGACGTAGTAGTGAATATTTGGGAGTTCTTCCTCAGTTTCCTATCTTGTTAGGTGAGAAGACTTTCCTTGTTGATGTTATAGTGGTGCAAGGCCCGTTAGATTTCAATATGCTTCTCGGGCATGATTATGTATATGCTATGAATGTTGTGGTGTCTACGCTCTTCCGGGTGATGCATTTNAACAATATGTTAGTGGGGTCGACTGACTGTGGATGAAGGCGACGGGGAAGCAATGGAGGAATAAGAGGTAATTTTTCTGGCGCGATGGACGAATAACGAATGAAAGGGGAATAACAGTAGTTTTATTCAAAACTAGGGTCGGTCGGACGCGGGAGACATGTCAGCAGGATAACAGGTATGTTATCCTGTAATAAATGGACAACAGGCCACTTGGGATGAGGTGACAGGTGACGGTGGCCAAAGCATACAGACGAGTGACATGGTGGCCAGGGATTGGTGGTAAAATTCGTAATAAGGGGTTGTTCATGATTGAAAGGGGTGATGGACTGACAGCAGGGACTGACAGCAGTTATGGGATGGGACACAACTCGGAAACCAGCAGAGCAAGTGGCATCAGTGGAGGATGACGTCCCTGAGTGATGGAAGTTGTCAGATGACATATGGTGAAAAGACTTCAGGGCCAATAGATTTGTGCCACCTATGACAAGGGGCCCGTTGGAGGGAATATCCATTCCAGACCCCCCCCTTTGGTTAAAAGCAGAACATCAAGGGGGGTCCGAAATCCATTGTAAACCATTGATCTGCGCGCCAGTTTCCTAGCCGCAGATCTTAGCGCGTCGTTTATTACTCATTCCGGACCCCCCCCTCCATTAAAGGTATAACAGACGGGGGGGTCCAGAATCAAACTTGGGTCGTGGATCAACCCGCTTGTTCTTGGACCGTCCAGATCTGCGTGATTTTTATTACCGATTCCGGACCCCCCTGGTTAAAAGCAGAACACTAGGGGGGGTCTGGAATGCTCTGTGCACCGTATATCTGAGCGCCATGATCTGGACCGCTGATAAGTGTAGGAAATATAAGTCATGAGCGGAAAAAGGATGTGTTGGGAAAACTTAGGATAAGTGCCTTTTATGGGTTTTTCCCAATTTTTCACTTAGACACCACCAAGGGGACATCATTTAAACTATTCTTAGGCAATGGAGACATGGTGTAGCATTTTCATCAATCTGGTTTCATGGGTGGTGAAGCAAATGAAGCAACTAATCTACATGCTAACCTATCCTCCTAGGACAATTAACCCAGATTAAACTGTTGGGTTAAGAAATTACTCTACCTAAGGGCTATCTGACCAGGATTAGATAGTCTGGTCAGATTTATTCACTACTCTAACCTAAGGGCTATCTGACCAGGATTAGACAGTCTAGTCAGATTTATTCACTACTCTAGCAACATTAAATTTAAAAATAACTTGGCCATGCTTGAAAGGTATGGCCAAGTTACTATTATTGCATGGGGCTTTTTCTTTTCAATTCTTTTATGCCCTCTTTTCTTTTTTCTTTTTTCTTTTTTTCTTTTTTTCTTTTTTTCTTTTCTTTTGTTTTTTCTTTTCTTTTTTCTCAAATTATTTGCAGAATGAAAAATCATTTGTCAATAAAGACACTAGATACAGATAATATCCAATTCATCAGTTGATTCCCATAATTTATGGGGTAATAACATAACCCATGATTTATATGCGAGATGCATGTTTGTAGTATCATGTTTATCTGTTTGTGAATGTAGGCCAACCTTGGGAGGAGGCTTGTAGTCAGTGGAGCTATCGAATGCGAGAGGATCGACACCGGACGCAGAGTAAAAGGTAAAGTTACATGATCTTTTCACTTTGTCTTTCATGTATGAATTTAGGGTATATTCGGGGTAGTTAGAAAGGTAGGATACTTTTAGACGGTTAGATATGCCTACATGTTGAACCCTAGTGTAGTCCATAGGGTGGTTTTCCCGCTATAGCAGAATTGGCGACCATACTAGGGAAGCCTCTATGGTTTTAGGGGATTTTATGGGTGTTTGATTGGTTTTTACCTTTTGAGTTTCTTTTTGAGTTTGTTGAGTCTTTAAAGGATTTTGGTTCCCTGTTGGTACCATACCAGTTCTCCCTGCCTTGTCAGTCTTCATGTTTGTTTTCTTTTTTTGAGAAGTTACAGAGGTGTATGCGCCATGTTGTGGTACAGCATGCATACATATGCGCCCTGATTTTAGACAACCCACGTACATACGCAGGCTGTTGAAGTATCAGTAGCATGCCTGTGTCAAGAAATCTTTTCTTTAAGAAGAGTAAGTCAACCTATTCCCTGATTGAATTCATACTTCTCGGGAGTTTCTTGATTAAGTACAGTGTCTCTATTTTTACAGTTGAAGCCTAGGTTTGATGTCAGTTTGGTTATCTTTTCAAAGATTTATTGTCCTTAGTTCGAAAGGGTTTTAGGCAAGTCTTTGAGTTTTGTTGATCAGCATGTTAGGTGTCTTTAATGACTCCCTGCGATCCGCAGTGGGCCAGAGGTCAGTTTTCAGTCTTGTCTTGTTTTTCACTTTTTCCCCTTTCGCTTGCTTTAAAAAAAAAGAAAAATAATTTATTTCAAGTTTCTTGTTTGAAGCATAAAACAAAAAAGAATTGAAAAAGATTTCATTTCTTTTTTTGGTTAAGTAGGTGGGTTAGTTACTTTGCTTGTTAGGAAAAAGAGTTATTTTCTTAAATTATTTATTGATTGCTTAGAACATTAAGTAGCTTGTAGTCGAGCAAAATTTCATTTTAGGTTTTCCTTTAAAAGGTCTTAGAAAAAGTTAGTTATGAAAAGTTGGTTAAAGATTTAGTTGCAAATCTTTATTGTTAACTAGAAGTAATTTTTCTTTCATTTTTGTTTATTTATCCTTCTTCATCTCTCAAAACACACCACTAGTTTCAATGTCATTTCCCTGACTTAAAAAAAGTGATTTAAAATTAATGCTAAAATTAAAATCAACTAGACTTTATGTTTGTAGGGTCAATCAACTAGCCTAGGCTAGAGACTTGAATTAGGTTGGAGAGGAAACTCTTCAAGGATTATAAACAAACATTAGAATCAGAGCTAGGGAGTGTAAAAAGTCTAGTAAACATGAAATTTATCTGGGACCCCTCTATAACACAAGGGCTAAACACGAGGTCGCGTGCAGAAAGGTAGCGGAGATAACCCCTCCAAAGTCACACCAAGCGTAGTGGGGAACTCATATTGAGGACTTTCCGTGGGATATTGTCGGTTGCAATTTCCTACGGAGCATCATGGATCTCGAATCCATTCAAGGTCCTCAGTTGTCTTCTGAACCACTTGCTTTCGATACCCTCGGTAGGTTTCGGGCTTGTTACCCTACTCATTGCAGTCCACCCAACTGTCGAATGTACCCTCCTGGTGATTGTTTGTGAGCTGGCAACTTAGTTGCCTTTACTTTAGGGACTTACATAGGTGACTGCGGGGGTATACCGCGGTTCCTAGGGCATACGTTAAGCCACTCTTTGTAGAGTATACCTGGAGGGTGCTTCCATGTTTGACTTGCACTTGCACCAGTAAGTTGCTCTAGTGTTGGTTGGCGTAACTGTTCTTCCTACTAGATAGTGGTTTGCTTGATTTATCTTATAGGAATTTTTCTAGTGTGTGTTATGTGCTTCTTAGTTTTCCATAGTGAGTTATTCAGTCATTTCTTTGGGTCTCTGACCTAAGGTGGTAGACTTCCCACTCCTTCGATCATGAGGAGTTTTCGGTCTTCCACTTAGAAACGTGGAGCCGCCTCTTTATAGGCGTTGTTTTGATAACATTGGTTCGCCAGAGTAAGTGTGAGAGACTTTTACAGACTTGAACGATCCCACAAGGGGAGAACCTGTGCATACGATCTTCATGGAAAAAGTTCATGACAATACCAACCAAAGAACCCCTTCGCAAGGGGAGTCTTGTGTTTTTACTTTCTTCGGAAACGTTGGTGTCCCTTTTATGGCACTTTGTACATTCCTAGGTTGAATGTGGGACTACCAGTATGGTTGGGTACCATTCCAAATGTCCCAAATGCTCTTGACGTTTCTCATTTAAGCACCTTATGTCATGGGAATAATTTTGATGTTCCTTCGTCAGCAAAGTCTTCTCCTCCTCCTTCTCCCGCCTCTGGTGAAAGTGCAGTTACTAGTAACTGAAAATCTAAACGAAGTAGAAAGAGGAAGAATAGGAAGACGAAATCACCAACCTCTGTGAGTCATGTTGGAGATAGGTCGTCAACCTATGCAAGTCATGTTGAAGACCAACACCCAGCCTCTACAAGTCATGCCGGGGGAAAGCACCCAGCCTCTGCAAGTCATGCTGGGGGCAAAAGTCTAGTCATTGCTAGTCATACTGGCAATAGGTCTGTAGCCTCTGCTAGTCATGTTATCGACCAATCACCAACCCCTGCAAATCATGTTGAAGATGTGCAACCCGCCACTGTTAGTAATGCTGGGGGCATTGATTATGTTGAGAAACCTAGACAGATAGGATGTAAGCCTAAGTTCCCTTGTAAGCTTTGCAAGTGAGATCACCTTACTCATATGTGCCCTGGAATTCCATAGGTACAAAGATTGTGGTCCCTATCTGCAAGCTCTTATGATTCTGAGTCTTCTAAGGTTTCCTCATAGTCTATTCGGTATTTGGTTGATGAAGTGGTCATGCTGATGCAATCTTCGGTTGATCCCACTCCTCTTTGGGGGGGTGAGGTTCCTTTAGACCATGTAGTCTCGCAGCCTATTCAGCCATTGGTTGAGAAAGTGTCCATGTTGATGCAGTCTTTGGATGATCCCACTCTTCTCTTGGAGAGTGTAAATTCCACCAAAGTGGTCATGCCAATGCAGTCTTTGACTGATCCCACTCTTCTTTTGGAGAGTGTCGAGTCTACCAAAGTGGTCACACCGATACAATCTTCAGTTGATCCCACTCTTCTCTTGGAGAGTGATGTGTCTACCGACTATGTTTTTAGCATTTCCAATTTAGTACTTTCAGAACAAGGGGGCGTTCTGCTCGCTTCGAGCACACCCCCTCCAAGCCCTAGGATGGTTTCCTTTGATTGGAATGACCTTGTTGAGCCTAATCTTCCTTATTTTGCACCTTTTCAAATAAGGGTTGAAGTTAATTGAACAAACATTTATTGATGTATTATGGATGAAGGAGCCTTTATCCTCCTCCGTTTGGAAATTCTTGGGATATCCTGAGCTTGTGTCTGCTTCACATGAGCTCTTGGATTTTGACAGACGTAGTAGTGAATATTTGGGAGTTCTTCCTCAGTTTCCTATCTTGTTAGGTGAGAAGACTTTCCTTGTTGATGTTATAGTGGTGCAAGGCCCGTTAGATTTCAATATGCTTCTCGGGCATGATTATGTATATGCTATGAATGTTGTGGTGTCTACGCTCTTCCGGGTGATGCATTTCCCTCATGATGGAATAATTGTCACTATTGACCAGCTGGCATATAATAATCACCATCCTAATTCAACATTAGTTCAACCTGCCCCTTTATATGTTCCTAGTGTCTGTGTAGACTCTAACCCGCCACGGGTTAATTATATGGCGTATCATCCTCGGTGTTCAATTGTTTCTTAGAAGGAACCTATGCAATCATGTTTTCCTTCTCGAGACTTGGTCTCAGCAACTAATCCATTGGTTTATCCAATGGGGGCATGGGATCCCTTGCTTCCCCCTCTTGGTCCAAGTGATCTTGAGTCTCCTTCTAAGTCTGATCTCATTGTTTGTACATCCTCAAGCCCTAGTGCTTATGATTCTTCACTGATAGACTATGTCAATCCTAGCCAGAGCCTCCATCATCATATGGAATATGGTCAGTTTACTTCACCCTTTGTGACTGTCGATCCTCATTTGCGTGATTTCTTGGATTTTGAATTTCCTTTCGATGAGGCTATCCTTGAAGCCATGACTACGGTTTATATACTGTGGGAGGAATTACACCGTGGTTTGTGTTTTCTTCCCTTTTGGGAGACTTTCCAATTTGGCTATCGAAGAGACTCTTGGTCTGAGCCTATAAGTGGGATCTACCTGAACCAGTTTCATACTTGAGTCGTATCCCCCAGAGTCTTCTTTAATCTCTTTTTAGACTCTCTAAACATGAAAATATTGCCAAGCGATCTTGTTGTCCTTCATGCTCGCCAAACTAAAACTTGAAGGCACGTCTGTCCAATGGTAGTTTACCCTTTTTTCGGTCCGGATGGTCAATTTTACGAACAAAGGTATACTCTAGGAACTTTGGTTTGATAGAAGAGTATTCTCAGGTATAAGTTTAACCCTTTTTCGGGCCCGAGGGATTAAATTTACAAAAAAGGAACCCCCACGGAGTCCATAGTTAATCTCTTTTCAGACTCCCTAAAATTGAAAAGATTGTTGAGTGACCTTGTTCTTTCACACTCATTAATTGGTCCAGAAGAATATACTATATAGAGTCCATAGTTAAGCTCTTTTTAGAATCCTTAAAATTGAAAAGATTGTCTAGTGACCTTGTTCTTTCACACTCATTAAATTGGTCCAGAAGAACATACCATACGGAGTCCATAGTTAAGCTCTTTTCAGACTCCTTAAAATTGAGAAGATTGTCGAGTGATCTTGTCTATGTCACACTCGTTAAAATGGTTCTGAATAGACATATTTTTTATGCTAGTTTATCCATTTTTCGAGCCAACTAGACTATTTTTGAAAAAGGTACCCCAGTGGAGTCTTCTTTTATGTTTTTTCAGACTCTCTAAACATGAAAAAACCATCGAGCTTACCTTCTCTGGGCTCATGAAAAATACATTAAAGGGGGTTTCATCATGTCCTTCTAATCACATATGCATCTTTGTGTATTTTAGCCTAATGACAGCTCCATGTTTCTCTCAGTTGAACCTTTGAAGCATGCCTTATACGCAAGCCTTGTAGCACGTTGCCTCTCTGACCTGACACCTTGATCCATGGAGGAATTTTCCCCGAGTGTTCTTTTCCTACACATGTCTCCTTTCTATGAGCATTAGTGTGTTCATTGCACTTGGAACTAGTATGCTTGCAACACTCGTTCCTCCTTTGTAACGTAGCATTCTTTTTTTCTTTTTAAAGCTCTTTAAAAATATTGAAAAAGACAAAAAAATAAAAAAAAATACCCCAAAAAGAGGACGGGAAATATATTTTCTTTTTTAGCAGATCAATGAGTCGCCCTTGGAAAAAGCACATCCTTTCATTTGTTCATCAATATTTTGGATCTAATATGAACTTAGGAAGTTGTTATCGCTACATAGAGTTATGTCCTCCTCCATTTGGTTATTCTTCCAAACACATGGAGAGTTTGTGTTGCCTCCTGCATCGTGAACTTATGTCAATGTCATACTGCCTGAGTCTGATCATTTGTCGTGCTCTTGTCCAAGGGAATTTTTACCCAGCCTGAGTCAGAATTTCTGCAGTTTTTCTCTTGACCTCATGCCCGACCATCCCAAAAGTCCAATCAAGTCCTTGTTTGAAATCAATGAAGTTCTCTTCCTGATCACCGAGATCCTCTTGTCTGTTCCCGACGATCCGTCGAAGACCTCTGGGTAGTGAATTCATACACTCACATTACACTCCTACCCGAGTTTTGAAGATCTTGAATTTGTTTCTCAAGCTCTAAAGGCCTCATCTCCAGCCATCAGGCGTCATTTGCTTCTTGAAGATGGATATTATACATGTATACTTTGATTTTGAGATGTATATCCGATGTGTATTGCTTACGGTTACACTTTATATAGTTATATGACAAGGATCTACAGTGTATTTGATTGGAAACCATGATTTATTTAATCCTGAGCATGGGTATTTATGCCTCGGAGAGACAATTGTTATTTTTGCAGATGGCACCTCCCGAACTCTGGTCCTGGGCTCACTCGCTTCATACATTGATGAATATTTTTTAATTTATTTTGGCCATCAGATGCTCTTATGATCTCACAGATTAGGGGGCATCTATTATAACCCTAAATTTCTCCAAACATGCATACCTATCATTTGGCCCTCTTACTTGTTATTTTTGTCAAGCCATCACTGAGAAATTATTCTTAAAAATATTATTTTTGAAGATGTATGCACCCTGCACCACTACTGCCCACATACACACACTTTCTGCACCACTACATCTCACATACGTATGCTATATGCACCATTACAACCAGCGTATACTTGCAAAAGTTGCAAAAATTAAAAAGTTGCAAGAAATTCGTTGAGATTACGGGCTATAGGGTAATTTCCCAACTGTCCCACCGCCTATATATCGTCACCCAACTGAATAACCATCCTTTTGTCATATAAAAGGAGGTGTTGGGGTCTCATTCCTAATCCAGGCATAAGAATAGTGAAACTCTACCCAATTCACATCCCCTCCTTGCCCCAAGAAATTGCAGTCACCTTGTGAGATTTGCATCAGAATTTCCCATTTTGCCCTTTTTCCTCCATCATAAACCTATGTCATTTCCTTAGAAGAAGTGTGAGAGGAGAAATATATGAGGAGGCGCAGTTGGAGCTCGTTGAAGAGGAGCCTAAACCAGGTTCGTGGAGCAGTCGTCGACCTTGTTGCAAGTAAACATTGTGATATCAATAAAAGGAATATTTTTTCTGTCCCGAAATATGATGTGTCAAGTATTTGTATTTGATTTATGTTTTATGCCAACATCCAACCCATGATTTATATATGAGATGCATGTTTATAGTTTCATGTTTATCTGTTTTTGAATGCAAGCCAGCCTTGGGAGGAGGCTTGTAGTTAGCGGAGCTATCGAACACGAGAGGATCAACACCAGACGCGGAGTAAAAGGTAAATTTATCTGATCTTTTCACTTTGTCTTTCATGTATGAATTTGGGGTATATTCGAGGTAGTTAGAAAGGTAAAAGACTTTTAGATGGTTAGATCTTCCTACATGTTGAACCCTAGTGTAGTTCATAGGGGGGGTTTCCCACTATAGCATCCAATAAAATTGAAAATTTTGTACACTCATCCGTACACGTTGATTAAAAAATTGATTGTTGTATGAGCCTCGTCAGTACAGTCACGACCTTACAAATTCATTAAAAGGGTTATTAAGAGAGTTCCTTGTATCTTAATTGAAGAAATAACTTTTGAAAAGGTTATTAATAAGGTATCAAGGTAATATTAAGATATCTTTTAATATTGAGATTAGGTTAAGACAAAAAAGAAAAGATTAATTTAAGAAAACAAAAGGGGTTGATTAGTGGAAAAGTATATATATGTTTTAGAAAAAATTGGT
>JZKD02S0408167.1:0-18092 GCA_000966675.3 Picea glauca | reverse complement strand
GTAATGGTGATATAGAAGATCTACAATGCATGGTTAAGAAATTATCAAACAAAATCATAGACATGAAGAAAAATGAAGGGGAGGTAAACCAAGGCCAAAGTCCCTATAAGTCTTTCTTTAAAAGAAACCCACCTTTCAAATAAATTGAGCCTCCCCCCACTAACTTAAATATCCATCTAGGGAATGTCACATATGATTCTTTCTATAATTATCATAAAGAAAACCACTCCGAAAAAGACTTCCCTCAATGAGTACATGCCGTGAATTTGATGGCCAATAGGTTTCTAGACGAAGTCTCCATGACCGAACAGCCAAGCAGTTTGGTTATGAATATGGTTGACCAAAAAGAAGTTGACCCACCATGAGATACAGCCATGCTGATATGGGATCCCAACCTGATCATGACTTCTGATGATTTGTTTGAGTGTCTGGACCAACCCATGGAAGTTTATACAGACACATAGTAAGGGCCCACCCGGCTCCAAAGATACCGACGTCGCCCGAGCCTCGCAAGGTAAGTTAAATCCTGACCACCCGAAGACATCTTTCACTCTCGGTAAAAAGACTATAAGAATCCATGCCCAGGACACCCAAACTATATTACAACATGGTTGGATATTTGAAGAAGCTAAAGGCCAATATTTTAGTTATGGATATATTTACGATCCCTCAGCATAAAGACTTTCTGCTACAGGCCTTGAACTCTGTGGAAAACCTGACGACGGGAAATTGCCCAGAAAGAAGTTTGATTCACACATATCTGGTGGGAAAACCAATTGTCAATACATGTTTGAGAGATAGAAAGGAAAAACCTTTTGTTCCCCCATTCCTCCTAACATTTGAAATCTTTAATAGGAACCTTCACAACTGTCTGGTAGATTCTAGAGCATCCTCCAACATCATGCCCTTGTATGTTTGCAAAAAATTGAATGGCGTTCCTCTCAAGACTGATAAACATGTCATACAACTAGACAAGACCCAGGTCAAGGTCATAGGAGAACTCAAAGACATGATGATCAGAATATCAACGCACCCCATGTTTGTGCAAGTGATCAACATTATTGTAGTAGATATCCCAGAGGCATATGGGATATTACTAAGCCGAGATTGGTCTAAAAAGCTAAATGGTTACTTCAGTATGGACTGGGCACACCTTTGGCTACCACTTAAGGGATACAAGAACATGATCAGAATCGGCAGGGAGAGATATCTAAAACATATGGTCATTGACTTAGAAACCCCTAATGAGCCCTCATCCACAAATTTCCCCATACTGGGCAATTATTCCTGTGAATCCTACTTCAGAAATTTTTCCCCCCTCCTATCTGATGTTCCTCTTACCCAAAACTATGAATTTATTTTCCAAGAGAAATTGTCGATACCAACAGGAGACACCCTTTTCTATCAAAACTCGATGCGATAGCTTGTGAAACAAGAGGTCAGGTTGAAAGAAACTAATAAGGGAAACGAAAATAGTGCTTCCCATTCACAAATTTGGACCCTCTATTTTGATGGATCTAAATCTAAAGAAGGGTCTGGAGCAGGATGCATCCTCATCGATCCTATTGGTAAACATCATTTCTTGTCCTGCCGTCTAGAATTCAAATTTTCCAATAACATTGCCGAATATGAAGCTCTGGTACAAGGATTAAGGAAAGCCATAGATTTGGATATCAAATAATTGAAAGTTTTTTGGGACTCTCAAATTATTGTTAAACAAGTAAGAAATACTATACATTGCAATTCTCCTCATCTGAAGAACTATCAGCAGGAGGTGTATAGGTTAATAGAGCACTTTGAGGCTTTTAATATCACTGTGATCCCTGGAACAAAGAATAATCTTGCTGACTCCTTGGCCACAGTCGCTTCCAGGCTGTCGCCTTTAGAAGATTATGAAGCCTCCCGATTCACTATGGAACTGCTCTACAAACCATCGGTACCTAATAACATTTCGAATTGGAAAGTCTTCTAAGGAGATGAACAAATCATAAACTTCTTGACTCGAAAGTATTCAAACTTTACACTAGAAAAAGGCTTGGTCAAAACATCAACTTGGTCATATGTGCCAACATATTGGAGCTTTACAACTCCCCTCTGCACTATATCACGAATGTAGTGATACCAGATTTCTATGTGCTTCAACTTGTCATGGAAAACAGGGTTCTCCGTCATATTTATGAAACTCTAGATATCACATAGAATCATGGTTGTTTCCATCTACAGATCAAATAGAACTTTCAACAACTTCTATATTTATATGGCTTCACAACTGGAAGAAGATGCAACAATGTATTCCTCTTATGTCGTGTTGAGAGCAATATTGGATTTCTTCCTACTATGTCATGAAGTGATGGATGGCCCCAGACTGAAACAACATCCTGAAGTGCTCTTTTTTTCAGAAATACTTCCAACCCAATCTGAATCAATATAACCAACTAGTCTAAATTCATGATCTCCATTATAATAGAGACCAAAGTCCAGTGTGCCCTAAAGGTATCTCATCACATGTCTTGTAGCAACAAGATGAACATGTCTACGCTCTCCAAATAATGACTCAAGGTGTTCAAAGTAAAACATATATTTGGCCTGGTATTCATCAAATACATCAAGGATCCAACGATCTATATGTGCAGCGTAGCATCAACCAATTTTGACGAAGTATCAACCAGAAGTTTCAACTTTGTTTCCATGGGTGTGTTCATGGATTTGCATTCCAACATATCAAACCTCTTTAGTATTTCAACTGCAGACTTCCCTTGGTTAAGGAAGATCTTCTTTGGGCTTTGCTAAACCTCAAGACCTAAGAAATAGTGCATCAGGCCTAGGTCTTTCATCTCGAATTATGCAGTGAGATTATTCTTAAAATCAATGATGATATTTTCTTCTGCAATTAAGAATAAGTCATCCACATACAGTAGCAATATAACTGGCTCATCATTCATAACCTATAATTATAGGTTAGAATCATATTTACTCTTGGTAAAGTCCAATATCGTCAGGAAATTGTCAATTCTTCCATACCAAGATCTAGGAGCTTGCTTCAATCCGTACAGAGCCTTCTTCAACCTGCAGACGTGAGTCTTTCTATATTCAACTTCAAACCCTTAAGGTTTTTCTACATACACTTCTTCTTCAATAACACCATTTAAGAAGGTTGTCTTCACATCCATATGATGTAACTTCCACTTCATCTTGGTTGCAAGAGCTATGATGGTTCTGATAGAAGTGTATTTGGATGTAGGAGAAAATGTCTCTTTATAATCAATGCCTTCCTTTTGAGAGAATCCACGAGCTACAAACCTTGATTTATGTTTTTCAATACTTCCATCAGCAGCATGTTTTATCTTGTATAACCATTTGGAAGATACCACATATTTGTTCTTCGGTATGGGAACTACTTCCCATACATCATTCTTTATAATGGATTGGTATTCTTCTATCATGGCATCTTCCCATTCTTTCTTCTGAATGGCTTCTTCAAATCAAGTAGGCTCCTTTTGTATGAGATCACACATCAAAGAGATATAACTAGAGAATGGATTAGGTTTCTTAATTTGTCTCATGCTTCCTTCTGGGGCACCATACTTCTCTCCATATTGAATAAGTTCCCTTGCCCAAGACGGATTTATCTTGTGATATATCGTCATCTGGGGAGGTTCTTGAGATTTTTTCATAACAAGATATTTTTTAATCTCATCATGAGGGGTATTTGTAACTTCCCTCACTGGTTCTACAACTCTGGGAGCTACAGGCACTTCTTCATATACTTCTTCAAGCTAGCATCTCCTTGATTTATTAAGTGTTGCATATTCATCAAATTTTACATCTATGTTGATCTCAATATGATGGTAACCTATTATGTAAATTCTGAAGGCCTTAGAGACCTCACAGTATCCAACAAATATTCCCTTCTTTCCTGAAGGGTCCAACTTAGTTCTCCTTTCTTTCAAAATGTGTACAAACATTGGACAACCAAATATCTTGAGATGGATTACTTCTAACTTCTTTCTAAAGAACATTTCTTCAGGGATTTTGAATCCAAGTGCACTGTGGGATAATATATTTTGGACATACACCGATGTTCTTGATTACTCATCCCATAAGTGCATTGGAAGATCTTGATCATAGATCATAATCTTCACTATTTCCATTATAGTTCTATTCTTTCTTTCTGCTACACCATTTTGTTGAGGATTGTAGGGAGTGGTGAGCTCCCTCTTAATCCCAGCATCTCTGCAAAATCTTACAAATTATTTTGGTGTATTCTCCTCTATTATCTTACCTGAGTATCTTGATTTTTCTTTCAGATAGATTCTCTATTAAGGCTTTGAATTCCTTCAATTTTCCAAACACTTCATCATTTGATTTCAAGAAGTAAACCCAAGTCTTGCAAGAATAATCATCAATAAATGACACATAGTATGCATACCCACTGAGAGAGGTTGATGGCATTGGGCCACATACATCTGAGTGGATGAGCTCCAATATTCCTTTTGCTTTACCATCTCTCTTCGGGAAAGGATTATTTATGTTCTTTCCTTGTGCACATCCCTTTCACGCGCCTTCATGATCAACCTTGAAATTTGGTAGACATGTAACTGCCTTGCTCACATATGGTAAGGCTTTGTAGTTGATGTGAGATATTATTCTATGCCAAAGTTCACATGGACTCTCAGTGGAGTGAGTCAAGGTTGCATCTGAGTAACCTTTTAACTTATACATGCCACCTTCTTCCATTCCAATAATAATTGCATCTTCTATGGTTTTTACTTTAGGCCACATAAGAACTTCACCATCTATGAATGCAACCATGAAACATTTCTTATCTAAATTTGAGATAGGAAGTAATTTCTTTGTCAAACCTGGTACATATAGTACACCCTTCATCTTCATCAGGGTCTCTGAATCAAGTTTGTAAGTGGATTCTCCCACCCCTTTGATAGGGTATCGGTAATCATCTCCAAGTGTAACTTTCTAGGGAAAGTTACTTTCTGTAAGACTAGAGAGATTGTCTCTCTGACCTATCATGTGCTTTGAAGAACCAATATCTATGAGCCAAGTGTCCTCTCTAGGTGACACAGATGCTAAGAGGGAAGAGAATAAAACATAGTCTTTAATCTTTTCTTTAATCATCTTCGTGGGTGACTCATCATCTTCAACTACATGGGCATGGTGTCTTTTATTATTTCTCTTCTTGTATTATTCTCTTCTATTTGGACAATTTTTAGCAATATGTCCCATCTTGTCACAATGGTAACATTGATAGGAGGAGAAATATTTTTCTCTTCTTTGACCTTTTTGAAACTTCTAGAATCTCCTTGGAGGGTGAGATTCTTTATGGAAATGGGTGAATTGCTTTGGGGAATTAGATTCCTTATGTAGGTGGGTCTCCTTCTAGAAGTGAGACCTTCTCTTTCCTCCTTTATCATGAGCATATAGGGCTTGATATGCATCCCTTAAAATAACTTATTCTTGGTTAGCTACTCTTGCTTCTTCTTGAACACATTCTTCCCAAAGACTGTCAAATTGGAGTTTCTCCTTTCTGGCACAAATAGTTTCAATGAAGGAATCCCAAGGTCTTGTGAGACCAATAAGAGTTGTCATTATGAGTTCATATCCATCTAGGTTGTCTCCAATTGCTTCTATTTGTTCCTTGAATTGAGAAATCCTAGAGAAATAGTCATGAATTGTTTCTCCTTTCTGCATCTTTGTATTCTTAAGTTGGGTTCTCAATTTCATCTTCTGGTTAATGTTATTTCCTTCATACATTATTGTTAGGGAATCAAAAATATATTTTGGAGTGTTCTTAGAAGACACTTGATGGATCAATTGGTCTTTAATAGAGTCTGCAATGATTCTTTTGGCCCTAACCATATCCTTCTGGTGCTTTTCTTTGGCTGCAAATTTTGCAGGTTCCGATACATTTTCCTTGATGAATATTGCAAGGTCATTCTCTTCAAGAATGAGTGAAATCCTATACTTCCAAGCATGGAAGTTATCCACACCTTCTATCTTGTCAACAAGCTTGGTGCTTGCATACATCTTGACCTGGAGCTGGGAAAATGACCAAAAATTGAAAGTACTCAGAAATTAAATCTAAACTTATCAAGAGGTGTGCTTGGTTGAGGCGAGTAAGCTAGTGTAGTCTGTTTTCAGAAAATCTAAATTTTACCCCTTGAAATTGGGCCTGCACAAATATGGACTAGTACTTCTCGTACTAGTTTTGGTTTCATGGTTTTCTTGTGCCAATGAAAACTAGGGTTTGACTTTCTAGAATCTTTGGCCACTAAAAAAAGGTGTGCTCAAGCTGCCAATGAGTTTGCTAGGCCTAGATATTTTTTAGGCTGAAATTATCTTCCAGCAAAAATCCCTAATTTTCTTATACTACAATAGTGATGATTTTGGTTACCCAGTGAAAGATGCTCTATTCAGTCAAGCTTTGATTCTATGTTGATTTTTGAATTGTTATTAAGTTATTTTCAATTTACTAAACAATAATAGCATAAGCATGATCACTTAAAGAAACACAATCACAAGGTACACAACATTTATTTAGGAAACCCTCATGGGGGAGAAAACCAAGCAAAAAATTCTTTACTATAGATTCCCAATACAATGGCAAGATAATAAACCAAACACTAGAGAATACCCAAGATTGAGCAATGTGCCTCTCTCTTCTCCTTCTTCTGGAAACTGCAACTTCCTTCAAACTTGTGCACTATATGAGTGACTTGAGTGAGTGAATGAGGTGCTAGCCTCTCTTATTTATACTAGTTGAAGAGCGCTAGGGTTGTGTCTCTTCATCAAGTAGGGCCGAATTCTTCACTTATTGGATAAAACCACTTTAATTATCCCTAAGAGCCAACTTCTCAATTAGCATCTTATAATTAGGGTTTGACCAATCCACAAAAGGGATATTTGGTCATACATAAGTCCTCACATGATCAATCCACAAAAGGGTATTGATCTATAAGATAATAACTCAATAATAAGTAGAATATACTCCATAGTTACAATATTTCAACAACACTGCTATGTTAGGTCATTAAATATTCATCTTGGAGCGGTTTGGTGAACAACATCGATGAGTTATGTAATGCATCAATGCAATACATTTTATGTGTTGAAATTAGAGTGGTGTGGTTTGTTAACTAGAACGCGTCGGGGCTCCATTGTTCTTGGAGAATTGGTTGGGTTTGCACAGTGAATTTTCTTTTAGGACGCATCGTAATAGGGTGTCCAGTGAGACGCACTACATGTAACATCCCCCAACCCAACTGAGGGGCATTAGGGTGTGGAATACTCATAAAAACAAAAAAAATATACTAACTAATTAAATTCTTGTAGCTTTCAACTACGAACTAAAACCAGATTTAGCCATTGTCTATTAAAATTAATTACAATCATCTATATCCATTTAAAGTAGACATGAAATGCAGCTTATAAACTTAATTATAACATCATCTAAATAATTTCCAAAAACACATAATTCATGAAGAGAAAATAAACTCATAATACAACAGAAGCAATATAAAGCACTTATCTTTTATAAATAGTTATGCAATCAACTACTTGGGATAGACGTTCCACCCAACCATAGTCTTTATTATCCAAATATCAATAGTAAGTCACCCCCGAGCTGAGGCTAGTAATCCAAAAAGGAGGGTGGTCTCTCACTATCCACTCACATCTCATAATTGTCACAACCCATTGGTATTCTCCTACAGTTATCTTGATTTTCCACCAACTCTCTTCATCTTGACTTGCCCAACCCAAGAAATGTACACCATCATTGATCTCAGTCCCTCGGGTGTCCCATTTGTTTATCAAGGTCTCTCTGTAAAAGGTAATCAAGAATCTCTCAGTTGGGAACTCAAGGGAAACTCATTGCTATGAAAACTACTAGCAAAATCAACAACAAACACTTGTTGTTACAATGAAACTCACATAAGAGTTCACTCTTCATGCCTAACAACCTGGATCTAATTCAATATTTAGCTCCAAATTTCTCCAGTGTGCTCTAGAATTCGCCCTCCATCGATGTTCCAGATCCAAGCTCTCTTTCTTGTTGTCTACTTGTTGTTCATGCATAAAAATTGATTGTGTAAAATTGTTTTAGCTTTCCATACGAATTTCCTCTCCTTTGGCTTGCTTTCTTGACTCACACACTTCCCTAAGTTGATTTTACTTCTCCCCCATGTTTCCAATAACTATGGGATGTGACCACTCACACCTACCCTCTTACATGTATTCAATGATTGGATTTGGGAACACTCAATCATAAATTAGAAGGTTCACATACCAATAGCAAATTTAGGAAAATGGGTTGAATTAATATGCATGGGTAATTCCCCCTTGGACCCCCTGTTGGCCATTATCTTAGGCCCTCCCCTCTCATATGGATTATTTCATCCCCCATCTCTATCCATGTCCCCTTAGCAGTTGGAATCACATTTTATTATTAGCATTAAGAAATACAATTTGCGTTTACATTGGTTGGTTGTAGCCACATATTATATCTACATTATCCATTAATTGAACTGGGGATTATAATGTGGATGTTACACCTCTATGTTAGGTTTTTAAACATGTTTTTCCAGTGTTTTTCCATGAACAGCATCTATGGGTTATGTGAACCTTAATGCACGACAACAATAATTTTTATGTGTTGAAGATTGGTCGGTGCGGTATGTCAATGGGAATGTGTCGAGGCTCCATTTTTCTTGCAGCATCAGCTGGGTTTTCATGGTGCATTGTATTTTAGGACACACTAATAATGGGGCATCCCATAAGACACATCGCTATGATAAATTCTTAAATAATCGATCTGGTGCCATGTTATTTATAGCACTAGTGCATTTTCTTAACTTTGGTGCACCGCTAGGTTATTTTTTATGATAAAAATAAGGTGGTGCAATTTTTTAACATGAATTCCTTGATGCTCCTATTTTCCTAAAGAACTGGCATTTTGTTTAGCATTGCGTTGTGTTTTATAATGCATTGTTAACTAGGCATCCAAAAAGGCGCACCGCTATACCTATTTTTACAAATTTTCCACGGTATCATTATGTGAAGAGCATTGATGTGTATGTTTATAGTATGCATGCCAATGGTGTGTATTTCTATGTATTTATGCACAGTATGCACCATGTTCAGGGTGAGCTGAATTGTTCAAGCACATCGCGTGGAATTGAAAAGAAAACTCAAAAAATGGCCAAATTTCAGGCCAATTTCAAATTATAATTCCATGAAAATGAAAATAGGAAGGTAATAAAAAATTTACCTTGGCTCTTATGTCCCGAGGAGGCAAGGTTTTACCATATAGAAGAAACGAAAAAAATCACAGTATTTTCCAAAATTTAGAAATGTGTTGAATCTATTAATGGGGCTATCGAACTCACAATAGAGCACTGAAAATGAGGTATTCTTGGAAGAATAGTGAGCATCAATGCTTATTTGAGAGTTTAAAATCATAAAATAGAGTGTAATACTGAAAATCAGATTAGTAATTTTTTTTATTGTAACCTACCTCGTTGTGTCGCAAGACAGTTATACGCACTGAGTCATAATAGTCAAGCACACTGGGGAGCTTTGTTTGGTGCTTGTATTTTTTATTATAAGGGGTAATGGTGTGTATTATCACAACATTTGTACTTGGGAAAATCCCTCCATGAGATCCCAATCTTGTGTAACAATTGGAAGAATCTACCATTTTCACCTAGGTACAGAATTCCCTCATTTTAGTGATGGAAATAGGTCCACCACAAGGGAGGCTTCCTTGTTGACATAAATGGATTGAATATAAATATTAGTCAAGCCTACATCCCCTTATCTTGGTAACCTGATGGTTAGTTCTAGGTTCAAGTGTTACGAGGAATATCTCTCTATGGCTAGGGGAAAACCACAACAAACGGAATGACACCCAGAAATCAACTCTAATCTCAAGTATGTTGTATAAATGAAATGCTAACAAGAAAAGGCTATAAGCCTGCCTCGTCTGGACATTCGAAGAAGACCATTGTTGAGCACGTGACTTAAAGGTTTACACCTTCAACTTGTCTTCAATGACCAAGATACGCAAGCATGTGGTATTGATATATAATTTTAGCATATAAATCAGCACAATCCATTAACATATATAACAAATATTCCCATGAAAAGCAATATAAATATTTGCAAGATATTAATTGGACAAGAAGAGAGTATTTATATTCATGTAATCAAAAGAAGTACATAGGTGACAAAATTATGTAACGACGCATATCAGAATCGAGAAACTAAGTCCCTCCAACTGGGCCTCCACCACTTCAATCCTCCACAAAGGAAATATCACATGTAGGAGTCAATGAGGTTCTCCATCACAAGATAGGAAGAGCTTGGGGGTTGAACACAAGAAGTTTAGAATTTCAAAGAAAAAGGGATGCAGACTCAATCGAGGTGAAATTTCTCTAGAGTATCTTTGCTCTCTATGATGTGTTGAATAATATTCCTCGAGGCTTGGTGTTGGCCCTTGGTTATTGAAGGTTGTGAATATTAAGGAACGAAGCGCGAAGTGCGAACTGCATGGAAGACAAGTTGACTGAGATTGGGTCAAAGTGGCCAAAAGAGAAGAAAAGACGGAGAAAAGTAAGAGAAAGCAATTTGTTGGATAGGGAGATTAAGGAAGACATATTAGGAAGGAAGATGGATCGTGGACAACTCAGCAAGCGAAAAAATCCACCAATGGATGCTTTGGAGCACCTCGCAAGAAAGAAGGAAAGACAGGTTGGCGAAGCCTTGAAAATGTGGGTCAAGATGACCTAGGGTTTTAGACACCTAGGGTTTTGGTATTTAGGGTTTTGACACCTAGGTTTTGGCCTAAGGTTGTCCGAGAGTCATTGTAATGTATAAATAAAGGTCAAGAGGACCTGGGATAGGTTCGATTATGTATGAGGAGTGATTGTTTTTATTGTTGAGAGAGAAGTATTGTGAGGTGAGAGAAGTTTGTGTTGTAATATCTTCGTCTGGGTGCAAAGATCAACCCTACAGCCGGGTGCACAAGGAGGGGAGAGAGGAAAAGAGAAAGAAAGAGAGAGATACGCAAGCTAAGAGTGCAGATAGAACTGTATGATTTCATATAATATATTATAAATCACAGTTTTGTGGACGTAGCCCTAGGGAGAGGGTGAACCACATATATCATGTTGTTGTGTGTGATTGATGATGTGTTCTTCTAATCTCTGATATATTGTTAATGCAATATTGTGTTAGATCTGAGATATAGTTCGCGCAGTAGGCTTAAGAAAGATAAAGAATAACTAGATCTGTGTGAGAGTGTTTCCATGGATCCACTTTGCATTTCCTCTGGTTGTAGACACCTGTGTCCTGCAACCCCCTATACCTACTTCGGGTGAGACTGTATATTCTTTGCAGGTGTTGCTAAAAGGGCCAGTAGTTAGGGATTTTTGGTGTGTTTTTAGAACTGAACCATGGGTCTTCCTATGTGCCAACAAATGGTTCTTTTTCCAGGACCAGGATCGTCTTGAGGGAATGTCAAGGTGGTTTCTGTCTAAGATAGAGATTCAGATGTGGATAGAATAACAAGAAAAGGAATTCGCAGAAGCTCAGAATAAGAACCCTAATATTAGTACAGAACACTGGTTGCGAAGGTATATCTTTATTGATATACACAAGATTTTCTTTGGAGGAATTCATATGGAGCTATATGAGTGGCTAGCCAGGTTAGCAGATACCCTGTTTGAGATCAAACTCAGACCGCCTGTGGTTTGGACGTCAACGTTGATTAAGAAGGTCAAGATATTTGATAATGTCATGTCAAGAGGAGTAGATCATTGGTTTGATAGTACCATTGGCAGGTACATTTTCTATTGATAGAGTAGAATCATATAGCCAAGAAGAGAGATATTTCTTTAAGGGACCGAGAGGAAAATTTTTACATTTTTTAAGTTGAAGATCAAGATGTTATTGCATGAGAAGAAAATCATGAAGATATAGTAGTGGGTCAAATTGAAAAATCTAATGTTCAAGAATTCAGATAGCGACAGTGACACAGAGGTTGGACACATGCATAGTGGGAGAACCTTTAGAGAATTTCCTCTGGTGGACTTGTTTGAGCATAATCATGAACCACCAGCACAGGAAGAAGGGTTTTACAGTGGAGAAGAAGAAGATTTACTAAATGAGGAACATTCAGAGTCCTCTAGGGAAGAAGAAGGGAAGGTTGAAGAACCTCCCTGAGAAGAGTCTGAAAATTCAGGGACTACACAGACTTTTGAAGTAAGTAATATTATGTCTCATGTTGTTTTAACAACATTAAGTAACCAGAGTAACCTAAGTTATCAGAGCACTGGTACAAGTGGTTCAATGCATACTCAGTTAGGAACCCTAGGAAGATCTATGGAATATGATATGAGGTTACCTACCTTTAGGGGAGATGGATCTGAAGATCCTGATCAACATTGGTTCTTATGTGAAGTTGTATGAAGTATTAAGAATGTCACCGATAAAGCTGTTAAGAGAGCTCAGTTTAGTACTACCCTAAGAGACCGTGCACTGAGTTGGTACATGAAGTTCATCCAAGGAGTTGTCCAGTCGAAACCGTTGAACGAGATCAAGATTAAGTTGATTGCAGAATTCAAGAAACCCAAGTCGGAGTCGCAGTGCATCACGGAGTTGAAAGAAATCAAGAAGAAATTAGTTGAACCTGTTTGGGAGTTTGATCATAGGTTTAAGACCCTGACAGGTCATTTGATTTTTCAGATCTCGGAAGAACAGAATAAGGAATGGCTCATTGTTTCCCTCTTACCACACATTAGAGTCCCTCTAATGCAAAAGAATATCACTTCGCAAGCTGAGGCACTGGATATTTCTATGAAACTAGAATCAGCCCCTATGAGAGAGTCCAGCTCAGGTATGAGTCAAATTTTGAGTCAACTAACTAGCTTATCACTACAGGTCCAAGATATGAAGAAAGATAAGGGAAAATATAAAAGAGAAGATATTCTGTGTATCATATGCAAATCAGAAGGTCATGACAAGGAGAATTGTCCTCTATTTCATGAGTACTTTGATTCAGGAGCCCCGATCCCTTTGAAGCAAGTTACTCTACCTTGGTGCGAGGTATGTATAAATAGACATCACCCTAGAGAATGATATTACATGCAAAAATATGTCCAAACACCTACCAAACTTTACTGCACATTCTGTAAATATGTGGGGCATGATGAGAAATATTGTAGGGATTATGACCTCTTGCATGAAAGATCAAGAGACACATATAGAATTCAAGGCGAAGTATAGCAAGAAGGAAATACTATGCAATTTAATTCCCCGAGAAGAGGAAACTTCAACCCTCGTGGCAGATACAGAGGAAGAGGATGAGGAGGAGGCATGGGCTGAGGTCGAGGTCAGATCATTTATTATAACTATGCACAGCCAGGTCACTTGGAAAGGGACTGTCAGAACCCTTGTACCACTTGCAGTTACTGCAACTCATTTGAACATGTCATAGAATATTGTCTTGCACTATTATCCAAACTTCAGGAAATACGAGGGAAACAAAAAGTAAAACTAATATCAAGATAACCTCATGGAGTGGATCCTAGATTCATCGTTATCACTAGAGAAGGCATTGCTACAGGATAAGATAGGGTGACTCCGGGGAAGATTATAGAAGAATCATAGAAGAGTTGTGGAGAAGACACAGAAGTTTGATCCAAAGAAAGAGAACCGAACATTTGAAGAGGCAATAAAAGAGTTTGGAAGAGATCAGGATTCTTCATCAAAGGCACAACTAGAAGTGAGAGAATGTGGAATTTCCCTGGCCTTTCATCAATCTGCTTTTCATGGAGAAGGAAAAGAGGTAAGAAGACTTATGGAATTCTTATGTATTTGCATTAATTTGATTAAGGATGAAAAATTAATACAAGTACTACAAAATTTGATCAGACAGTATGAGATAGGAAGGGTAGATCCTCTACTAAATAAATCAGTACATAAACTATCCAAAAATAGAAGGACAAATAAGGAACTACACCTTAATGCCCAAATTGGATATTATGATATAGATTATGTGGTCCTTAACTTAGGGTCAAAGGTCAATGTTATGACAAAGCAGACCTGGGCACTGATGGGAAAACCTAAGTTAATATATTCCCCTATCAGGCTTAGGATGGATAATCAACATGCAGTAAGCCCCTTTGGTAGGCTGGAGCATGTCCCTGTGGGCATCGACGGGGTAAGAATATTTGTGGACTTCGAGGTGATTGAGATAGTTGATGATAGTTGTCCATTGTTGTTGACTTAAAGAAAAGAAGAATGAAATTATAAGGTGATGGACTTAGGGTCATTTCACCTCTAGATCTTGATGAAGGTCGAAGATACACAGAACCTATCAGAGAAGAAGATTGTTCATATGAGCTAGAGAATATATATAAATTGACAGCAAGACAGCAGGATTACACTAACCCTACAGTAGATGGGAATTTAAGCTGGCGAAGTGACAACGCATGCTCATCGGACTCAGAAGAAGCACTGGAGAACTGGCAGGACAAAATGTATGAAGTTTCTGCGTGGAGATGTGCCAGATTGACCAGGGAAGTTTGTTGGATTGGCACAAAAGTAAGTAACTTTCCCACATTTGATGGTTTAAATCATTTAGAAACATTCTTAATGGAATTTGAAGAGGTTGTACCAATACGATGAGGCTTTGAAAGCTACTCCAGCAAGATGGTGGGGGACACATAAAAGGAACATCGCAGACTGGATGCAATGTCACACTTTGATGATAGTGTGATTTTCAGACAACATTGAAGGATGTGAAGTTTGATACACAGGTCAAAGTTGTCCGAAGGACCATGTGCGAAGTTGTGAGGAGGCATGGAGCAACATTCCTCAAGAGCAGTGAGTGCATAATTTCATCAATACTCTAGACACAATGCCTATCAATTTGTATCTTCAAGCAGAACTGCGCCTCACCACTTCAGATTGGTACGGTGTGACTCAGAAATTTGTAGCTACATTTTTATTTGAAATTCAGTATCCCACGGTGGATCAAAATTTATAGGTTGTCAGACAGAAAGTCTTTGAGGAGGCACCTAGCCTCCCTGTGGAGCAAAAAGAAGATGAATGGACTGCACCTCTTCAAAAACTGCAAGGATGTTACAATATCAATGTCGATGAAGACGATGATCCTAGGACTATGAATGTCACATAAATGGAAGGACGGAGAGATGTAGAAAGACCAAGAGTCAAACTACCTTTCATTGGATAGCTGATCAAAATCAATAAAGTTAATATCGGAACAAAGAAATCACCTAAGCTTGCTAATGTTGGACATTACTGGGATGATGCCACCATTGATAAGATCATATAATTATTACATGAATACCAGGACTTGTTCCCAACCAAGTTCACTGATATGAAGGGCATAAAAGGGCCCATGGGAGAGATGAAGATCCCCTTGAAACCAGATACAAGGCCAGTTAAGTAGAGACCCTATAGATTGAATCCCAAATATAAGGAAAAAGTTAAGATTGAACTAGACCAAAGGTTGGAAGTAGGAATCATAGAACTGGTGGAGGAGTCAGAATGGATTGGTCCTATGGTGGTACAGGATAAGAATACAGGATAGATTAGGATCTGTGTAGATCTTAGAAAGATGAATGATGCATGTTTGCATGACCCATTGCCTACACCGTTTACAGATGAAGTGTTACATAATGTAGGAGGACAGGAGGTATATTCCTTTACATATGGATTTTCAGGTTATCACGAGATTAGGATTGTTAAAGAAGATCACCATAAGACCACATTTGCAACATAATGGGGTTCCTACCAGTACACAGTGATGCCTTTTGGATTGAATAATGCACCAGCCATATTTTCCAGGGTGTTGATTGAAGCATTCAAGGAATTTTTACATAAATTTTTGGAAACATATTTTGATGATTGGACTGTTTTTAGCCTATTGCAGAATCATATTGAATGTTTAAGACTAATGTTGGATAAGTGCAGGCAATGTCAGATTGCCCTGAATCTGAAGAACTGCATCATATTTTCACCCTTTGGAGTGTTGTTGAGCCATATTGTGTGTAAGTAGGGGTTGATGGTAGATTCGTTCAAGATTTCCATTATTGTTGATCTACCCCGTCCTACTTCAGTTAGACAGTTGCGCACTACACTGGGACATATTGGATATTACAGAAAGTTCATTAAGGGATATGCACATATTACAGCACCCATGGAGAAGCTTCTGAACAAAGATTGTTAGTTTCAATGGACAGAAGAATGTTAGTAGAGCTTCGACACACTGAAACAGAAAATGGTTACTACACCTATTATGGTTTTCCCAGATTGGAGCAAGGAATTTCATGTGCATGTCGATGCTTCATCTATTGCACTAGGAACAATGTTATCACAACCAGGAGTAGGAGATATTGAACACCCGTTATCCTTTTCTAGAAGGAAGCTATCTACAGCTGAGATAAACTACACTACCACTGAGAGAGAAGGTTTAGCCATGGTGTACGCCCTGCAAAAGTTTCGACACTAATTGTTGGGAGGAAAATTTAAGATGTTCATTGATCACTCGGCATTGAAATACCTAGTCAATAATCCAGTGTTGGGGGGGAAAATATGTAGATGGCTACTATTATTCCAAGAATATGATTTTGAGATTGTGGTCAAGCCAGGGAGAATGAACAAGGGACATGATCATTTGTCTAGGTTGGAGCATGGAGAAGACCCTACTATTTTGGAGTATACACTACCAGATGCACAATTGTTGGCCATCAGAAGGGTTGATGACCACTTCACCGAGATAGTCCAGTTCCTGTCAACAGGAATGGCACCTAGTGAATATACAATCATCCAGAAGAAATAGTTGGTAGTGCGCGCTGCAGATTTTTCACTTATAGTCGGACATCTATACAAGATGGGACTTGATGAGATCCTGAGAAGATGTGTTATGGAGGCAGAAAGACCATTGATTTTAGCAGAAGCACATGAAGGCATCGCAGGAGGACACTACGTAGGGAAAGCAACAAAGCAGAAGGTTCTGAGAGCCGGCCTCTGGTGACCTACTTTACATAAAGATGCCAAGGAATACTATAAAGCCTACGATGTATGCCAAACAGTTGGGAAGCGTTCCCAAAGAGATCAGATTCCTTTAGAACCATAGTTGAGGTTGCAAGCATTTGTGAAATGGGCAATTGATTTCGTTGGACCTATAAACCCACCAGAGAAGCGCACGGGATCTAGATACATCATCATTGCGACAAAGTATTTGACAAGATGGGTAGAAGCAAGAGGAGTTAAGGACTATAATGCAAATACAGTTGCGTGATTTATATTTGAGGATATCATAACCAGGTTTGGATGCCTGAAGACCCTGATCAACAATCAAGGCACACACTTTATTAATAAGACTATTGAAGATTTGACTCAGGAATTTGAAGTTCGCCATCAGAAGAGTACTCCTTACCATCGACAAGAGAATGGCACAGTCGAAGCTTTCAACAAGATCTTGGATACATCATTGACGAATATTTTCAGTGTGAATAGGGATGATTGGGATTTGAGAGTACCAGTAGTGTTATGGGCCTATAGAACTAATTGCAAGAAGCTAACAATGCAGACTCCCTTTAAGTTGGTGTATGGCCTAGAAGTAGTTGTCCCTATGGAATATTTGGTTCCTAGTCTCAGAATTGCAACATTTGTAGATATGGATGACAATGGCATTGTTTGAGAGAGGCTTTCACAGTTTGTAGAACTAGAATAAGACCGATTTATCGCAGGATTCCATCAGCACGTGCAGAAGGAACGAGAAAAGGCCTATCATGATAGGCACATCAAGAAGAAATCCTTCAGGCAAGGAGATTTGGTATTGGTATATGACATCAAGTTCATGAAGCATCTAGGGATGATCTGAAAATAGAAGGCTGACTTGTTATGCTATGCAAGCACCATCTACCTCATAAAATAAATCTTAACAGGACCTTGCTTCATGTGTTAAAATGGGCAAGATAGTTTATGTGTTTAGTTTAGGATTCTTCTTGTCAATGTTCATGTGAGAGGAAAGGTTCTTTTAAATG
>JZKD02S0408078.1:300862-312692 GCA_000966675.3 Picea glauca | reverse complement strand
TGGGTATGAAACTTTCTTTTAGGTAGTTCTCTAATATTTCTTCTCTACAATGCCACAGGTCTGATCAAAATTGGATGTGCCAAGTGGAATTTACGGTAACTTCCTCACAACTTGCATATTTTTGGCCTTTCCAGAAGATCTCACTTGTATAGAATGCCCCACACAAAATAATTGATATCAAATTCTGAAACTTGCACCCAAAATACTACAGACTGTCCAAGATCCAATGAAACCAGTCCCACTCAATTTGGATACTCTAGTAAGAAGTTATGATTGTTTTACTTGGAACACCTTCTTGAGACTAGTCAATAGGACTAGTCAGATACCCTATCTTACACAAGATGTATATATAAATTTATGATGACCTAGCAGCTAAACCTTTTACCACAGATTCTTTACTAATTTTTGTAAATTTCTTCCAGAGTTTAGGGTCTGAAATGTTACAGAAATTTTTTTATGGTGAAAATTCCACAATGACTCATTTCAGGATGATTCCAGAACCCTATCTTGAACAGGCTGTATCTCCGAAAGAATAAGGCCTCAGGAGATGAATTTTGAGCCCAACGTACCTTGATCCGTGTACTAAATACCCTCCAAGCGGTTCCTTCTGAAATATTGTAGAAAAAAAGTTATTTCAAAAATTCCATGGTGTCTCAGATGTAGCAGCGAAACCCCAAGACCTTGAGCTCTGATACCATATGTTAAGAACCAAATATCAATATANAATGCTAAAATTGCAATGTGAAGTAGAAAACCAAAAAATCCATGTACAATGTCAAACCGCAAAATTTGATTATCAAATAACGTTTGATCCACTAATAACTGTTTCCCGTATAATACAAGGTACTTGGCCGTTAATACTCCCCTGAAAACGTGAAGCTATAAAATAGCTTGCGCTGAGGAGAATATATTTTGTAAATGGAAAGATCCTACTTTACAGAGAAACAATGAATTATCTCGTTGCTAAAAAAAATACACAATGGGCTCTCGTAATGGTAATTGTGTCTTCATAATATGGTATTTCATAAAAATGTTAGGGAAACAGTGGTTTAAAGAGAAAATTTAAAAAGAAGAGCTAAACAATTTGGTGGATATCTAGGGCTGAATTATTGAATTTTATTTAAAGTAAAACATGGTTTATGTATGTGATTTTTCACCATTTCTTGTGGTTGAGCGTGACTGAAAATAGTTAGATCTCTTTGGATGGTCTTTACAACTATCTTATCTCGTACTTTTAAATATTTTTTAATTGTTGTTTTTTCAGGAAAACATAATTTCTTTACCTTTTAAAAATTTCAGCAACCACGTAATATTTAAAAAAACCCACACTATGTCTAACCCTTTATAAAATTTTAATTCCTTTGCAATTTTTTTAATTTATAACTATTTATTTTAAATTTCTTTTAATATTTATAACCATTTCCATTTCACATTTGAAAAATACTTTAATTATCAACCAAAAGAACTTGTTCACACAATCTCACCATATAAACCAAAATAAAATAAAATAAATATTTCAAAATATCTACATAATTGACCTCAAAACTCGAACGAAAGAAATTATGATTAATATAATTGTTTTGAAGCTCCGGTAGAGATACTCCACTCTGAGATTTTGTGCATACCATTATCCCTTCATCTAAATCAATAACACCTTCTTTATGCTTAGGAATCAATAACACAAATCATTGTATCTTCCTAATCCTACGTTTCCAAGGAATTAAAGGAATTAGAATAAGGTTTTCCAGCTGATCTTTTTCCACCTAGAAAGATATCTGCCACAACCTTCACTTCCCCTACCACTTGGAGATACCAAATATCTCTTAATTTCCTGAAATGAACTCTAATTTTGTGAGCCATGAACTCCAAACTATTAGACTTGTTTTAATATAAAAATTGATTTCACTAGAGCCTAATTCCCCAAATTCCCCATAACATGTAGTTAGGAAGGTCAACAAAATATTTAATGCGATGGTATTTCAAACACTAACTCATACATTTATTTAGAGAGTTTAATTTCCAAACACAATCAATAACATTGAAAAACTCAAATACCTCTTTACAAAACAACTTTGCAAAAGAACATTTCACAAACAATGATCCACCAATTCTTCCTTTGTTCTGCATAGCACACACTTGTTTGGTCCAGGCTGTACATAGCACAGCCTGTTTGGTCCCTACCAACATCTCTTCTGGATTTTTTCCACATCAATATCCTATTTATCATTGCTAGCCACAAAAGAAATGTGGTTTTTCAAAGGGATCTTCCATTTCCCCAAAAAGTCCACCACCATTTCATTTCACCACCTAACAATTCATGAGATAACATCTCATATAAAAATTTTCCCATAATAACACTATTTACCTTATTCCAATTCCATGCTAATGCATCATCCTTATCTCACTACATTATGCACTAGAAGGAAAGTATAATTGATCCATTCTATGGGCATGTCACTCTACAGATCAAGCTCCTCCATCGAAATGCAATACTGCCTTCGTCCCCCTCATTGTATTTTGGTTGGACCCAAACATCTACCAAAAATATCTATCCATAATCCCTCAAATGATATCTTAAGTTATGAAAGATAACTTAACTCTCACCTACATCTACCAAACGATCCTCTTCAAACGTAAACAGATTACCAAGATCGATTTTTCAGGCCACTAACTGGCCAAGAATTGAGAAGGAGAACATGACCCTAATTCCTTATGGGACTTGTGCTCAACCCTAATTCACTGCTCCACACTAATGTCAAATAAATATTTGCACCTAATTATCTGACCCCATAATCCTTCATTAAAAAGAAATATTCACAAGCTCTTGGCAGCTAGAGATTGATCGAATAACAGTTTTCGATCCCCATCCTACATGTGGAGCACTCTACGAACCTACATGTGGAGCAACAACACATGGATAGCCCATATTCTATATGGAATGAAATGAAACCAATGAAACCGAGAGGATCCGTGCCACCTTTCGTCCCCTGATAGTGTACCAGAGATACCTTTCGTCCCGTGATAGTGTACCATAAATGGTCGTGGTTATCCCCCACCACAACGATCGTCTTCCCTTAAGGCATACTTAATCCATAGGTATAGTCATCCTATCTATTTATCTACTACGTATAATAATGGATGATGTTTTGGTTTTCTTTGTATCTGATTTTATGAAATAAGATAAGATTTCGTATTTATTTATCTACTACATATTATAATGGATGATGTTTTGGTTTTTTTTGTATTTGATTTTATGAAATAAGATAAGATTTGTATTTGATTTTATGAAATAAGATAAGATTTCGTATTTATTTATCTACTACATATAATAATGGATGATGTTTTGGTTTTTTTTGTATTTGATTTTATGAAATAAGATAAGATTTCGTATTGATAATGTATTTTAGGTGGAATTATTGGGTTAAAGTTTTTTTTTATTAATTTTTTTTTTATTATAAAATTGTTTTTTTTATAAATAAATAATTATTTATATTATTTATCATTTTTATAGTAAAAACGTTTTTTAGTGTATTTTATCTCAGAAATTTGTTGCAAAATTATAATTATCATTGTATTAATTTACTAAAGGGATTTAATCTCTAAATATGTAAATCTTTAACCTTTTCTCAAGATTTTATCCCTCTCTACCCTTCAAGGCTATTGTTATTCATTCAATATATGTGTGTGTGTGTGTGTGTGGCGGGGGGGTTTAATTGTTAATAAAATGTGTTTTCTCTTAAGAGGTCCTCTCTGTAGACTTTAGTAGTCAAATCACTGAGGGGGAGAGGGTCCATTGTCCCACAAACAATGAGTCTCATACACCAATTTAATTTTTGTGTGTATGATTTAGAGAGCTTGTAGAGGGACTCTTGACAAAATTAAATCTACTTTGTCAAATTTATTACTTAGTATTGTATTCAAATTTTTTATCTTTATAAAAATATTTTAATGTAATTTTTTAAAAAAAAATTTAGGTTGCTTTGCATTTATATTTAACTTGTAAAATATAATAAAAATAGATCATTATGTTTTTACTTTACTTTACTTTTATTTTTTCTATATAAACTTATTCTATAAGAAATTGGTATATGCGAATTCCTTTTTTTTTAGGATTGACTATGAAAATAAATCTATTATAATATTTTAAAACTATTTTATAAATATCTACATAGATAACATATTAAGCAACTTCCTTCTTCCCACATATATTTTATTTACAACTTTTTCATTTACACTTGTCTAGTCATACTCTGAGTTAGTTCAATCATATTCCCCACTCATAAAGTCATAGTCATCTCTTTTAAACATGATTGTTCATTTTTTTTTCATGCATTTATTATATTTAAAAAAAATTGTCTCTTACATTTTTCCATAAAAAAAAGGAGAATTAACAAATTAAAATATTTCAAAAATCATTCAAATATTAACACTATATTGTGTTAATAAACTCAATTACTAATTTCCATAAATAAAAATTATTAAATAAAATACTTAATATTTGAAAATTATTAAATAAAAATATTTAATATTTAAAAATTATTAAATAAAATACTTTATATTTGAGGATGTTACAATATAAAAATCAACATGCAAGAATAAAAAATAATAAATTTCCAACCCATATTATTTCTTGCGGTGAAGCTCGAACCAAATTTTTACAAGATTAAAAAAGTAATAGATGTTTTTTCACATAGAAAAAAGATATACACTCTTATTCTATTAGAATTAAGTGTACTTCCACTTTACAAAAAGGATCTGTATGATCTGGATATTTTTCAAGCTTCTCCTAATATTGTTTTTTTTCAACAAAAACTGTGCTAGTACTATATATATTCTATTGACATTTTTCATATAGTATTATAAAATATATTTATATTGGGTATACATTGAAAAAGTAATCTTCCTTTGTAAATTGAGGGTATTGTATATCTTCAGTGTATAACTTCATTAGAAAATCATGAAGTTTCTTGAGTTTATGACATTCTCTTTGTAGAATTATTCATAATAAAAACATCCTAGTGTGTTGTCCACAATTTTCTTGGCAAGTTTGTCAGCTTTTGAATTGAATTCTCTATGGATGTGCATGAACTGTATTCCTTCAAAACTAGTCTTAAGGATTTGAATTTTTTCTTTCCAACATTGAAGATATAACAGATTCAAATTTGAGATTTCATTAATCCAATCGATAGTGACTTTGGAGTCACCCATTGCCATCATTTTCCTTATGGATAGTTTCTGTGCAAAAAAGAGTAAGCCCCACAGTCCCAAGATTTCAACCTTCATGTTTTTTCCCTTCCCTCTTGCAAAGTATGATTTATAAACATGGCGTGCATTTATTTTTATGAAAATTCCAGCTCCAAAAATGTCATTAATTGCTACTCCATAAAAAAAAACAATTGGAATCTCATAAAAAATATTGGATTTAGTAGATAATCTATTTTTTTCCTTTTATCTTCGTTTTTGTAATCATGGATGTCAAGTAGTATGCTGGAGATGGTTCTGTCATCCTCTCTTTTCCAATTTTCAAATAGCACTTTATTTCTGAATTTCCAAATTCTCCAGCTAACCAGGAATGGGATGTATTTCGTATCTGGATATTTTATAAACCAATGAAATAAGTTTTTTTCTATGGTAGTCTGCCTCCATATATCAGGGAAATTTAGTTCTTTTAAGATTTCTTTCCAAATATTTTTTGTAACTTCACATTGGATTAATAAATGTTATGTTGTCCCATCATATTGTAGACATAAGGAACATACAAAAGGGCCTATGCCTCCCCTTTTCTTGTAATTTGCACCAATTAGTATGCGATCTTTTAAACTTAACCACATGAAACAAATGACTTTGCTTGGAATGTTAATTTTCCAGATTGGATTAAACCACCATTTGATGTCCCTAGAATGTGAAGTAGAAGCAATACATTGATAAGTTGAATCTGTTGTATCAATTTCGATTGCCCTATTCCAATACCACACAAGTTGATCATTTGATTGATTAAGGGTGATTCTATTACTATTCAAACCTGTAGTGAAATTTTACCATTCCAATGACAGGTCTCTAGATAAGTTTACTTGGTTGGAATTTATCCAATGCTAAGAATTGTCGGATATATTATTTACAACAACTTGTGATAAGGACAAAATACCATTCATATTGAGATTCTGCATAAGGGATTCCGAGAGCTTGAAACAAGTGTTATCACTAATGAAGGGGTCCCTACCAAGCATGACCTATTTACCGTTCCCAATACTCCATGCTAACCACTGATTTAGGAGATTTATTGAATTCATAAATTTTTTCCAGAAGTTTGAGGTTGTTGGGTACTTCATGTTTCCTTTTCTCATCCAAGAGATCAAATCTACATCCTTTAAATATTTTCCTTTAAGAATTTGGCTCCAAAAACAATTTCCGGAAATTCCCCTCCAACATGATTTTGTAGCTAATGACTTGGAAAACAAATAAATATTCCTTATACCCCATCCCCCTAATTCCTTGGGGGAAGAAATTGATTTCCACTTGGATAGATGAAATCCCATAGTTTGATTTTCTCCTCTCCAAAGAAAATTTTCCATAAGTTGTTGGATTTTGTGGATGATGGCAATGTGAACTTTTTCTAAACTGAGCCAATACAATGGAATACTTTGAATAACAACTTTCACTAATGCCAATCTTCCACCTAGAGAGAGTCAACGCGAAGTCCAATAGTTTATCTTTTTATCAACTTTCTCTATCAGCCATTTCTAGTCGATGAATCTGTATCCATTAGGTTTTAAGAAAAAACCTAAGTATTTCATACCTTCCTCTAGCTTAATAATCAGGATGTTGAAAGTTTGGGTTAAACTTTGTTTGATGTTGGAATCAACATTTTGTTCTAAAAACATGATTTGTGACAGTTAACCTCCATGCATGAAGTTGTACATAATAAAGTCAGAATTGATTTAAAAACCGACCAATCCTTTAAATCCCCCCTTTCCATGATTAATACTTCATCTACAAAGAGTAGATGTGACACAAAGTTGGAGGATGCAACTTTGAGTCCATGAAATGAACCATTTTCAATAGCTTTCTTCAAAAGTCTACTGAAACATTTCACAACTAGTACAAACAAAAATGGAGAGAGGGGGCATCCTTTCCATAAACCACTATGACTACTGAAGAATTATGTATGGGATCCATTGATTAACACTACCATATTAACACTAGAAACACATGTCATTATCCATTGTGTGATCTCCCAACCTAATCCAATCTTCATTAGTAACAGTTGAAGAAAATTCCAAATTACTTTATTGTAGGTTTTTTTCAAATCCAGTTTAAGTATAATAGTGTTTAGGTTCTTTATTTTGGATGAGTGTAAACATTCCTGTGCTACGCCAAGATCGTCAAATATTAAATGATCCTTTAAAAATCCAAATTGTTCATGTGAGATACATGCTGATAACTTTGTTAATAAAAAAAACTGCACAGTGTTATTGGCCTAAAGTGATGGAAGTTTGTTGTCTTATTGACTTTAGGGATTAGTGTAAAAAAATTAGCATTAAGTGTGTCATGAATAAACCCTGTCAATCTTGATTCTTCAATAGCTGAAAGGACATCCTTACCCAATATCTTAAAGAAGGATTGAAAAATCTCCTGAGTCGAGCCATGTGGGCCTGGGATTTTGTCTTGGGGCATTTTGAAGACTCATGAGATTTTTCAATCCTTCTTTGAGATATGATTTTAAACTTAGATTATTTAATGTTATCAATGATGAACACAAATTATGATTATAGATTGGTTTAAATTTTTAGTTCTTAAGTTTATAGTCACTAGGTTGGATTTTAGATTTTGTGATATTTTTTACATCTCTAATTAAATTATTACGAGATTAAAAAAGTAATAGATGTTAAAATTAGCCCTGGATGGGGTGCCACGCGGAAAGGAAGGGGCACGTGGAGGCGCACAGGGAGAGGCCATTTATGGTGGCCAACCACCCTCACACATAGCCAATTATGAGGGCTCTCACCTCCGTCGGCCTCCGTCCATTGATGGGGCCTCTCACACGCGAGAACATGCCGACCAGTGAGAGCATTAAGCTCTTGGCTTTAATGGTTGCAGCCATTGTTTATGCCATTATCTGCCTCACTGAAACTCTTAGAATGTATTCGAAGCTTGCCGACTAGAGAAGGAATAGAAGCGTAGGAGACATCCTGGCATTGATCCTCATTCTCACTATGCCACGAGCAAGGGGAAGACCCCGCAGAGGAGCAGGATGGTACGTGGCTGACTCAAGGAGGAAAATACATAAGCGGTTCAAATGAGCTCTGGTTCTGGCTAAAAGGAAGCAACGCAGAGAGACCATAGCATCAAACTCGCCCCCCAGAACTTACGTTGAGGAAATTCCGACCAGAGCTCCCCCCAGACTTCTCAGAGAGTCGAATGTTCACAGTTCCAGATAATTGGAACGCCCCAGCGTGCATTGAAGCAACAACACCACTGCCCAGGTCGAGAGAAACACACGGTCCCAACGACGCTCCTAATGAAGAGTTCGCCACTTTCCTAGTAGAGGAGGAGATTCCAGAAAGAAACACCGACTCTCAGCCACAGAGGAAGATGCAGGGTCACGAGGAGATGGATGCCAAACCAAAGTCGCCGCAAACGCCTCCACTCCTACACCCGGAGCACCTAAACTTGATCTTTGAGGTCCGCAGTCTGGTAGATGATCAAATCTTTAGGGTTGTCCACATTAGCCAATGCTTGGACATGCTATACACAGCCTACTCTAGTGCCACACCTCGACAACAATGCCCCACCTGTGCTGAGCTCTATGTCATTCATGTCAGCAACGGCAAGGCGAAGGATGATTGCGAGGACTCTGGTGAATAGGATCTTCTATTTCACATGGTCTCCAACTCCTTTTCTTTTGATGTTTATCAGAGAAGTAGCTCTTTAGTTATCATCCTGGTTAGTGTTAGTATAGGCCTTACTACACTGTTTATGAAAGTGGACAAGCACCCTGGTTTCCTCCGGGCAGGGTGGCGAAACGAGCTGTTTGATTTTGCATGCTATTTTTTGGACAGGCCAGTTGTCCTGGTTTCCTACATAGGAGGGATGGATGGCACCTGTATGTCATGGTGTATTTCTTTTTTGAAGCTCTAATATAACAGGATTCGCCTTTTTACTCAAAAAAAAAAAAATAGATGTTAAAATTAGATTATTTAATCTTATCAATCACGAACACAAATTATTATTGTAGATTGGTTTAAAATTTTAGTTCTTCAGTTTATAGTCACTAGGTTTGATTTTAGATTTCATGATATTTTTTACATCTATAATGAGACTTCCTTCAATGAGCGCCCACATGTATTTTCTTAATCAACCAATTATTTTTAATCTCATTTGGAATCACATTATTAAAAAACAATTCGATATATATATATATATAAACTTAGATTCCATTAAAGAATATTTTCATCTAAACCTTGAAACCTTGAATCTCTTGGATAATGAGAAATGATTAAAAATAAGGATTTTTTCGTGTATATATATAACAATTTTTGTTCCATTATACATTATTTTCATCTAAACCTTGAACCTCTTTGGTGTTGAGAAATGATTAAAAGTAAAGGAGTTTTTCATATATCACTTTTATAATATTCTCAAGTATTAAAAAATCTTATTTGACTAATTTTTATTTATGGAAATTCATACTTAGACTTAAGACATTTAAGTAATATATTTTTAATTATTAAGCAATATTTTGATTTGATTTACATTACAATAATGTATTTTGTAGCAAAAATGGTATTCTTTTATCACTTAAACAAGGTTTTGGAAGATGATGCCATGGGTCACATGGAACAAGGTAGGTTTTGGAATGAACAAGGAGGGTGACGGATGGTAAAGAGTGATAATTGCATGGTCATGATAAGTAAAGAAATGGAAAATCCGCCCCCCTTCCCACCCATGAGAAATGGAAAAAGATGAGGAAGTAGGAAAAAGACGTAAGTGATTTTCCAAATACAAATCCATAGCACCCAATGAATTGTTATTAAATAAAATAGAAATAAGCATATATGCACCTACATATGAAGTTTGTAATGTTTGTAGCAACATCCTAATCTTATAAATGATGTAGAAACTTCGCAAGGAAGAGCAATGTGGAGCTTGGGGCATGTCGCACAATGTATATCTGGAAACAACTTATGTTGTAGTAATGAATCTTTGAAATATTTATTTAGATGGGAGATCATTATTCATAGAGAAACATGAATATCTTTATTTCAAGAGAAACTTGGATGGAATCATTTATTTCTCACTTTATTTGGAATTCTTGTCCCAACAAGCTAGTTTTAAAACAAGATCTATCTAACTGCACCTAAAGGGTTTTCACAGCCATAATGTTTTTATTCCCAAGGAATGCCCGCCATAAAGATGGTTCTCAAGCATTCTTGACGTTTGATGGCACCTGAGACAGGTTTTTACCATCAAATTTATTAAGTTAAGGGATAGGATAACAAGGTAACTTGGCATTGTAAGTGAACCAAGATGACTTTATTGTGTGTGTTGGGGGTGGGTGGAGAAGAATATTATGGAAGTGATGGAGTGGTGGAGGATGCAGTTTTGATTTAGGTGTAGTGTTTATATGAATGATATTCAAGAAAAGGTCATTATATTTTATAGATAACCACATAAGCAATTGAGAATTTATGAACTTAAACATACATGTATCATTGTGCTAAGAGTAATGAAATGTATAGGCATACCATGGTGTTGGTTAATGGAATGATGATGATGAGATATTCTAGAAGGATCCCTTGGTAGAAATGGCATGGATGATGTAGCAATGGTAAATGTGGCAATGGCACTTGACTTTTGGAACTTTGGTCTTAAAACTCTTTAAGTAAATTCTTCAAGTGTCTTGTTTTGGATCCATCTACAACTTTGGAGAACAAGGTCTTCTTGTTGAGACACAATTGGGCCAAGCTCCTAAGAACTTGAGATTTGAACATGGGAAAACATCTCATGACTTTGCATCTTCATTATTATATTTCTGGAGAGCATGCCCATTTGGCATGAAATTTGTCTTCAAGAATTACTCGTGCATGGATTAACCTCTCAATATTCCCTAGACCTGCAAAGCAATAAGCACGTACCTGCAATAAAACGTGAGAACATGGAATAATAGAGGTGCACGATCTCTATCCACCCAATACATAATAAAAAAAACAAGTAGTTACTTACAAAAAAAGTCCAAGGAAAAATAAATGAAACAAAATTCATTTTATGCTTGTTGAGGAGTGTTGGCCAGCTAGACTACCCAACGGTATTTCGTTGATAAATTCTTCATTTCTCTTATGATTTGAGTGATTCCAAAGCCAAAAAAAAATATATTCATAGGGATACTTACAATAGAAACATTTTTAAAAAATGTATTAATGTGATATTCCAAATATGTTGAGTAACAACCGGAATATTAGTGTTTTTTATGAGTTCCTACCTAGACCAATAGTCAGTAAATTGAGTATAACTTTTTCATTTGATGTCGCACTGAATTGATTCGAATTGGAGATGAAATTATATTCAATATGTGTATTAAATATAAACATATTTTCCCCAGATGGGGTATTAGGGAGGGACAGTTGGCGAAGACAGAAACAAGGAGGGGGCCAACAAGGCACAGAGCCATGTGACAGGCCCGTGCCTCCATCCGCCACCCTCCGGGAATATTAATGGATCTCTAATGGTGATGGGAGGGCATGTTTATTGGCCTCATCCTCTGCATTTTGATATGGCTCGGGCGATTTCCTCTGCTGTTATTTTATGGTGTCAATGCTTCTGCTGGTGGCTA
>JZKD02S0408078.1:261274-300833 GCA_000966675.3 Picea glauca | reverse complement strand
CATTGTTGCCTTCTAACTTGTCCCTAGAGGCACCCCACCGCGACCATCACTGTGACCTCCGGTGCATAACAACGATGCCCAAACATATGAGGCGTCTGCGAGGGAAACCACAGAGGGGTTCTCCATGGCGACCTCGGTGACCCTCTTTCTTCGCGTGCGATAGATCTTCCCCTGCACCTTCCTGTCACCTCCAGGAGGCGCAACCCAGCCACTCTCATACACCTCCACCGACTGCAAGCTTGAACTCTCTGGAATTGATCCCTCGGTCGCCTTGTCCTTTGTTGCGCTTACTCTTCACTCCCTCTGGGACTGAACCGAAATTCACTCAGAGCTCGGCTTTCCCCATCACTTTAGGAGAAGAGCCGCCACCTCCAAAGCGTGCTTCTGGAAGCGCTGGAATCCCATCCGTTGACCCAACCATGACCAAGCAGGTTAAAGATAAACTGGGCATTCTCCGTGGCCTGGTCTTTGAGCTTCGCCAGGGCGTCGAGGACCCGCAATTCTGATTGTCGTTGTCGAACAACAAGGTCATGCTCTTCCTCCAAATCCTTTCCTCGTTGCATGAAACCTTCCTCTCGACCCCGGTAGATGTAGACAATGCCGTTGGTGAGGAAATGAAGAGCGCAACTCCAATGCAGACACAGGATGCATCCACCACGACTGGAGATGTGGTCATGCAGGGTGCAGCAGAACCATCCCTGGAGGGAATTGGGAGTGCAACAATGACCGAGCAAGATCATGCGAGGTGTGACCATGAAGCCGAGAAGAAGGAGAAGGTCAAGATGCAGTGGGGTGACGGGACGAGAATTGTAGAAGAGGAACCTAGAAAAGGCAACCTCAAAGCCACCTGGTCAGGTTACGCGCCAAGTGTCTAGCTTATGTATGTTTAGAAGTTTAGTTTATTTCTTGTTGTTTTAGCCAGAGCTCCACCCTGTTTCTAGAAATGACACTTTATGGTTTTTTCTTTGTTCAAGATGACTAGGCTGCTGACTGGGCTGGTTTCCCCTCTGTTGGGGCAGCCCAGAAATTTCAGTAGACCAAATACTTTGCTCTGTAACTCTTTTTTTCTTCTAGCAGGCTCCTAATATAATATATTTCTTACTTACAAAATATATATATATATATAAACATATTTTTAATACAAGAATCATTTATGGTTCAAACATGTCATGCAACAACTTACAAAAAAAAGTTTTAGAGGAAGATATTTAAGATATACAATTGGTATTTTAGGCATAATTTTCTCATGCGATGTCAAAATTGAGTGATTCTACTTGCATTATAAACTGGAATAAAAAGAGAACAATCCTTTGGAGCAAATTTTAAATACATTTTCATTTATCCATCTAAAAATTGACTCTCCCCACTCCGTGAACATCTTTTGAATCTCCCAACTATATTCCTAAGCTACCTATCCTATACCTTGTCATTGTTTTGGTTATAACATTTTCACTTGAGATCCAAATTGAATGATTCAAAATGGGTGAGAAACTATAATTCAAGGGATATGTTGGATAGAAATAGGTTTTAAAAATGAACCAATATGACCCAAAAAATAGGATTGTCCTTACTGTATTTTCGATGAATTTAGCAAGCCAAAATTCTAGAAGTGTCCAATCAAGAAGATATTTCTCCCAAATGATGATCTGGGTATGTGTAATTTTTCATCTATAAGTATTTCTTTATGTAGGACACCTCCACACTAAAAAAATGCAATCTCAAAGATCCTATATTATGCATTATGAAATATATGTAATGAATTTAAATAATATACCCAAAATTGAAAGTGAAAGACAAATTAATCATTAAATCAAAAAATGTGGCAATGACATAACCATCATGGGATCTCATAAGAGACCTCCAAGTTTCCCATTATTGAAAATATAAGAAAATTAAATATTGACATAACCACTGTGGAACTGAAGATAGTCCATAGGGTGTCTTGTTATCTATGAAATAAATTCCACAATTTTTTCATGAAATTGGGACTCTTAATGAATAGGGATTTGAAAATTCGACTGATAAATACAACCATCATAAAATAATTTGTCAATATGCATAAGATTAAAGGGATTGAGTGTGGGTAGAGACCATCAATGATGAATAATCGAGGGTTGTAAAAGAGTATAAAAATGAAAAAGGAGCATTGTTTTAATAAACAAGAGAGAAAACCTACACCCGAGGGGGTATCTCATTTGGAAAGTGCCATGATATGAAGTGTTATGTTCGATGAATTTATGACTTCAAATCCCCTCGATTTACCTGTTCTCGTGCAAAGGGAATACACATGGCACATGGAGGTTATATTTGTAGTGGTCGAAATCGACTCGGTGTCACGTGAGTACGAGGCCGACCTAGTTGTTGATTCCGCTAGTCATAAAAAATAAATAAGTAAATAAATAAGAGGGAAAAATGATGAAAAAGTGTATAGGGGTGTTGAAAAGAGGAAAGGGGATTAGTAGGTAATGAAGGGAAATAAAATGGAAAATAAAGAAAGAATGAAGAGTAAGAAAGAAGAAGGCAAGTAAAGGTAGGATGTAGGATGAAAGAATGGTAAAATAAATTTTTAGAAGAAGGGGTTAGAAAGAAAAGGTAGAGAAGAAAAAAAGAAGAATATGAAAGAAGAGAGGTAGATGAGGGGTGAAGAACTTTATATGGACAATAAAAAATCTTTAACAAACCAATATATCAACCACATACCTTGATAATTAATTTAGAATTCAAGATTGAAGGCTTCGGCATTCCCTTAATTCATTTTTCTAGTAGAATATCCTTTCACCAATGTTCCTTTCAACCTGATGGGTATTCTATATGCACTAAATCTCTCAATTAAATTGTCAACCCGAGGTAAGTAAACTTAGAGTTGTATCACTATATGTGTCAAGGCAAAAAAACTAGAGGAAGTATAGTCTAACTAAGGAGATGGTCTATATGAGGGATAATATACTTAAGAAAATACTATCAATGAGTAAACCCTATCAAGGAACTTGAACTATTTACCCTAAGAAACTTTTAAACAATGGATCAATGGATTGTTCCTAAAGAAGAAAATGAAAACCCTACTTTGAACAAGTTAACTTAATCAATCTAATGAGCAAAAACAAGTCATCTATTTAATATATTCAACTTAATGAGTAATAGCAAGAACAAATTAATCTAATCAATCAATTCAAATTAATGAGAAGCAGTAAGTAAGTAAGCAAGTAAACAAGCAAACAACTAACCTATTAAAACTCATTCAACAAGCAAACTAATCAACACTACTCAACATGTAACTAATCAAAATTATTCAATAAGTGAACTCTATTCTTAAGATAAAACTCATAATTACTTCTAATCTGCAAAGGGAACCTATTTAATTAAAAGAATCATGACAGTATTCAAAGATTAATCAATGATTACTTTTAATCTACAATAACAAGAAACTTCAAATATGATGATTATGTCTTGGGTGTCTTATGACATGAGGGTGACATCTAACGATTAGTGATATCTCAAGAGAAATAAATTCAATATTAACTTCTATGGAGAAATGAAAGGTATGAATCAAACAACCTAACGAAACCTTAACCATCATAGAAGAAATATAAATTATCCTGAACCATTTGATCTCTCAATTGATGTATTAATCATCAATAATAAGAAAACACTCCATGTGATCTCTCAATTTATGCATTAATCATCAATAATAAGAAAACACTATTCTACTTAATTCAATTGTAATCTTATGCTAATGTAATAAAAGTCACACTATTAAAAACTGATAACTAAAATCTTAACTCAAAATCAAACTTTTAATTAAAATTTCAATTTAAATCTAGAACTAAAATTTCATAAATTAAACTAAGCCAATTCTATTATTAAAAACTCAAATTGCAAATTAAAATGCTTATAAAAAATTAATTCAAATTCTACTTCTACCTTAACATACTGCTAGCTATTTTCTAATGATTAAAAGACACAACATTTTAACAACTATCTCCTATAAGCAATCTGCAAAAAAAAAAAAAATTGATGAACAACAAACACACAGCATGTAAAATGATAAAAACAAATATAACATAACAGAAAATGAAAGAAATGATAATTGCACATCTGAAATATAAAAGCTATCTATCTCAGTATTCACCCAATAGACAATGTCCCTTGTAATTTGTTAATCGACAATTTCCATTTTAATTTGTTCTACCAAGTGCAAATGTTACACTGTAGTACCAAGTGCAAATGTTACACTGTGGTAATGTTACGCTGTAGTACTAAGTGTAAATGTTCTTCATGTTTTATTGTTTAAATTATATTTTTAAATGTAGAAATGAATTCAGAGTGTTGAAAAACTTTTATTACACTAAAATTATACAAAAATAACCACTCTAATTTATAGATTTAACAATCTCCCACCTAATTTTAAACAATTTTCAAAAAAACATAAAAATAAAAAATAAAAAAAACAAAGAAAACACATAAACGTAGAACAGTTAAAAACTACGGCGTCAATATAATTCCGTCGCAAAAATGTTATTCCGTAGCGATTTCACTCATCATCGATTTATCTATATCACTAATCTGATGCAACTAACCATTCATCTATATCACTTATCTGGTGCAACTAGTTACGGGAAAAAATATGGCAGAGCGCAAATCTCTAACTGCCATTAATTAATAATAAGAAATATGGCGATTGCCAACTCAGGTTGTCACGCAAGTGGGAAAAACGGAGTGCTATTTCAGATTCCCAAAACAAACTATATTTATTTTGGGCCTCCCTGATCGCATGGATGTTAAGAGCGCTTATATATATTGAAGGGCCTCAACTCTCCTCCTGTGGATGGTTTTTGGAACTGTCATGTGGATGGTTTTAGGAACTGTCCTCTTCTGTATTGAGTCTGGGCAGTCATCGTTGGTGGTCAGTGGGAAGAGATACTGAACGGCCTCAACTATCCTCTTGCGTATTGAGCTTGGGAAGTCATATTTGGCGATCTGTAGCCACAGATCGATTACTGATGGATAGGAAAAACGTTCATTGTCTGATACTGTGCATGCTTATGTTCATGCTCTTTCTAAATCATGCTGCTGCTGGGCGTTCTACCTACTTGACTGTGGATCAGCGGCACATGAATAGCCCAGACTCTACATGGAATAAAGTGAAAAGAGGACCAGTGGCCCCTTCCAGCCCTTCAGAGTGTACCAGCGTAGGTTGTCCTCCACCACCACCGGGCAGAGGTCTGCAAAGATGGAAACAAATGAAACCCAAAGGAGTAACAGTGCGGCCTTCCGGCCCTTCAAGACGTTGCAGCGTTGGCACTCTCTGTCCACCACCACGGCCTCGCCGTCTTCCGTAAAAACAGAACTAGTCCATAAGTACAGTTGTTCTAGTGCTTCAACTATTTATGTGGCTACTTCATATATGTTGGTTTTATTTCCATTTCATTTAGTGAAATAAGATTTCCTATTATTTATTGATAATAGGAAATCCTGGTCGTCGTCCTGGTCATTGACCTACTATCTATAATGTTTTGGTTTTCTTATTTTGTGAAATAATCTATTTCTCTACCTCATATATCATGCATAATGTTTTGGTTTACTTTCATTTGATTTTCTGAACTAAGCATAATGTTTTGGTTTTCTTTTATTTGATTTTCTGAACTAAGGCATAATGTTTTGGTTTTCTTTTATTTGATTTTGTGAAATAAGAATATTTTTTTGCATGCATATTAAATTTGAAAAATATAATATTTTTTTTAAAATGATTATGTTTTCAATTTATATGGTTTTTTTTTTTAATAAAAATTTATGGTTAATACTTATTTTTTATTTTTATTTTTATTATTCCTCAGATGGGGTGATAGTGGAGGACACATGGTACTTGGAGGTGGTGCAAAGAGGCCATCATGGAGATGGTCATGTGATTGAAGCACGACAAGCACCATCGCCACCCCCATGCATTTAAATCTCCCATATGACGTTCTAGCCACCATTAAGCCTAGTGCGCTTGACCTCCCAATGTTTTCCCCTTCATGCCTCCGCTCATTGAGCGCGCCATTACTCTGCGCATGCGACATCAACTTCTTCTTCCTTAGTCGCAAAGCCATGCCTCATTTGAGCCTCCCTCCTTCGCTGCGCTCTCCTACAACTGGACTTTTCTCCAGCGCCTCCTCGTCCACCTGGGCTCTTCCCTTGTGCTCACCCTCTCCCCCTGGGTCGTCGAAATGTCGAGACAAGGAGGTAAGCCAAGGAGAGGCTCGCCCTGACAACCACATCGGCCTCAATTGGTCCTCGCTTGAGTGCCTGCACCCTCCCTGGGCTCCTCCCTTGGTTCGTCCCCCTCGCACTCCTCCCATTCCTTGCAGTATGAAAAAGAACCACTCGCCATCTCCTCCCCTCCCACTTCTCGGCTTGAAGGGTTGGCGCTCACTGATAACTCGTTGGGTTTTCTCCCAGGACCCATCCTTGACAGGGCCTCTTCATCATGGGCGCTTCTTGCAGTACCACCAAATTCACCAACCAACGTACCTATTGCACCAGATACCTCCTCCACTCGCCCACCCTTGGAAGAAGCACCTTTTCTACAAGAAACCCAACTCGTGCCACATTCTTTTTCAGACTCAGTCCCAGACTCGTAATTGCAGGATAGCCTAACCATTCTCCACGGGCTGGTCTTCGAGCTTCAATAGGACTTGGATGACCTCCAGTTTCTGCTAGAGCTATTGGATGGGAAGACCACTGCGGTCCTCCAAATCCTCTCCACCTTCTAGGGAGCCTTCCACTTAACACCAGATGCAGCAGGGGTAACAGAGCACACTCATGCAGGTGACTCAAGCAAAAGGGGGCTTCCCGCAGGAGGTGGCGACTCTAGGCAATCCATGCACGTTTCCATGGACTAGGAATACACGCCCACAGAAGAAGAAACACCCAGGGAGTACGTTGCAGTAGGAATGGGCTTGCATGCGCACAGGGAAGTGGCAGTCACATGGCTTGCCGACAGACTGGAAGGGGGTGACTCGTACGTCGACATGCATGAGAAAATGGAATGGAGAGGGGAAATTGTCGAAGAGGATCCCTGGGAACAAGCAACCGATGCCACCTCTCCATCTGGATGGCCAGGTTACAAGCCAAGTGTATGACTAGCACATGGGTCTTCTATTGCCTCATGAAGGCCAATATTAGGTTTTTACTTATGGCTTTTAGTTTACTATTTCTTAGCTCTGTTTTCAGTTTGTGTAAGACTAGCAGTCATTTTGATCCCAACACTGACTGGCTAAACTGGTTTTCCCGTAGGGTAGTTCAATTATTATAGTATGGCACTACTGCACATTTTGTAACTCTGGTTTTTTGAAGGTTCCTTATATATAAATTCTTACTTATAAAAAAAAAGCATTTAGATATTATTGTTTAATTTTAATTATTGCATTTTTTACTCTTTGTTGGGTTGTGGCAACCCATACTTTTTCCATTATATTTGTTTGGGTGGAGGTTTCTCAACTGTTTGACTTTCCATATGTTTGGAAATGATTGAGAATCTCTTGTATAAATGAAGAAGCCCATGAGGAGATTCTTGAAAATTGTAACCATTTCTCCTTTGGCTTAGAAATTGGCTGAGAAATAAAGGATATCGTTTCTTCTATTTTTGTTTCTTTCTTTGTTGTGCTATCTGTGATTTTTTATATTCATTTTTTTCCTCTGTTCATGAATTTTGTCTTCAGTCTTGAACTATAACAAGTGGTATCATAGCTGAGATCAAGTGAAGGTCACTGAGATTCGAGGGAGGATTGGCATTCATGCGTAGAGAAGGAAAATTATTGCAAGGGAACCGAGGGTTTGGTAACAACAGGTTTGGCACTCTTTCCATGAGGAGAAAAAACATTATGAGTTTGAAAGGTTATTGGATGTTAAGGAGAAAGGTCAGTGAGCCAACAAAGTTGGAATCCATGGTAGTGGTTAGAGAAAGGTTCCCTTTTGGGTATATTGCTTAACTCCAAGCTCTATAGTTTGGAGAATGAACACTAAGTGTTTGATGGAATCCCTCAATGAGATGATTGTGTAGCATTATGATGAGTTGTTGGAGGAGGCAGAGATAGTTCTAGTGGTGATGGTGCCAAGTCAAGCATGGAAGAAGAGTGTTCGTGGGCTTACTCAGATTCAAAGGAATGGTGAAAGTATTGAATGCAAAGTTTGAGGTGGAGTTATTTTAATGTAAATTGGCATAGGGATATAAGACTTGGTTAGGCATGCATACCCTAGTTTTGAAATGTTATCGACAAAGTCTAGAAGATCATGGATGATTTTAGGAGAGAAATTTTTGTCATGGGCTAATTTTCCATGTTTTTTCCCAAAAAATATTTTCTATTCTAAACATGATTCGCCCAAATTCTACAGGATAAAATTATTTTACCTTAAAAATCGTCAAAAATTTATACAAACTATATAAAATCCATAGAAATTGGAATACTTTTACAAAAATATTGCCAAACATTTTATAGTTGGCATATGAAGGATTAGTAAGATTCACCAAAATTTTTACATTTGAAAATCAATTTCCATCCTTAAAATCATCCCTGTAGAGGACCTTGCTAATAGGGGGAAGCCTGCGGTATTCCCAGACACTTGTCTTTGAGATAAGCTTCATAAGTTTTGGTCATGGGCGTAGCTTGGAAAGTTTTTGTTATTGTAATACCCCAAGGATGTGCTCCAGGTATGTCTATGTATTGTAAACATGTTTTATAGGCTGATGAGCCAACTATATATAAGTTGGTGGGCTTATGTGTTTATTAGGACGCAGAGCCTAGGAGTTAAAGGACAAGAGCCTGTTTTTGTATATGTAATTATGTAGATCATTAATATAATATATAAACATCATTGCATGCTGACCAACCATGAAGAAAGAGTGATGGGGGACTAAGCTTCCACATAATGGGTAATGGAAAGGGGGTTGAAAGATTGGAAGAGGGGATAAGATTGAGGTCTTAAGTACTTGGGAATAATAATTTATTATTATTCCAAAGTGGTGTGAAAGGTATGTTTTTATCCTAAGTCATGGGAGAGGCAACACATGCCGTTCCAATGTGGGAAAAAGGGAATGCATACTTGATGGAATGGATGCAGCTTCATGGGAGACATGTGTCAGCCTAGGCACATGCAATTTAACCCAATAGTTGAGACATAATGAGGGTTTGTCCTCCATTCTTTCATCCACTGTCTAAACAATGTGTGGTGGGTGTCTGATCTCCGCATACCCTCACGCAACTATGAAACCAGAAAACCGTGATGTTTTCCTGAGAGGCTGACACATCCTCCATCCGAACCGTTTGAGTTTGTGTTCGACCTCTGTGTTGATTCTTTGTCACACACCCTGAAAACCAGTGGAAAACCCATGGACTGGGTTATGTCTCCTTTGTGTCCTGTGAACCCAATTTATCCACATTGCAAATCTGAGTTCATGCTTAACTGTTTGGGATGTTGTCTTCTGTGAAACTTGAGTATACTGTAATTGTCTATGTCATGTGTGTTATAACCGTGGGATGTTGTGGAGACCTAGTCCCTTGGCTGAGTGTGATTGGCTACTGTCATATGTTCCTTACTGAGCATTACTGTTGTCCTCCTTGTGTTGGAACGAAGCTGAAGAAGCAGGTTTTCAAGCCCATGTGCAACATTCTCTTCAGGTGAGAGAGTGCATAGAGGAAGTGAGAACTCTTGGAAGGGGTCCTGTAGTTGCCACATATCTTGGAGAATTCTGGTTCAGCCTGTTGTTGGAGCCCAAGGCAAGGGAGGTTTAGTAACCGAAGTACTATCTAGGTGACAATGAAGGTGTATACTCTTAGGGTGGGATAGGCATGTGTGGAATGAGAGTCTGTGAGTAGTGGGCATAAGTGGATCCTGGGAGAGAATCCATCCTCATAAATGATGCATCTTCCTTTTGAACTTGCCTAGCCTAGGATTCCCTTGCCCGGTGGAGCTTAGTCACAGCTCGAGAGTGAATTGATGCTAATATTGATGAGCAGCATAGTCTAAGACTGGGAGGTTTGTGGAAGGTCTGCACACAGTTGGTGGTGTTATGCCAGTTTAAAAGATAAATATTAATTTTGTACTTGATTTATATGTGATGCATGTTTGTGTGTTGAAATGTTATCATGTATTATGTTGCAAGTTTGAACTGTTGTTAATTCTATTGAAGTTTGTATGACAGCAGTAACTCCATGTTAAATGTGTTAATTTGATTTAATGAAAATTCTTTATAAGTGTATGTTCTACGTAATGGCGTTACCCAATAGTGGGGTTGATGGTAGGGGATGTTACAATATGGTATCAGAGATTTAAAGGTGAATTTAAGGTTGTGTAGGTAGCATTTTCTAACCTGTTGGTAGCCAAGGATGTTACAAAATGGTATTAGAGCATGGTTTCAACAATGAGCCTGGATGGGCCATGTTAGTAGAAAATGAAGCAAAAGTTTCGAAAGAATTTTTGTCGAAGTAGAAAAAACTCAAGTTCTGACCCAAGGTTTCAACACAGAGCCTAGATGGGCTGGGTAAGTGGTCATTGGACCCAAGTTTTCGAGAGGAAATTGTGTCTGGAGGGTCAATTTCAAACCTCAGAACCTTCCTAAGTGCTATGAAGTTACCTTGATCGTGCTACAAATCTCAGGAGGAGTAGCGGTGTTGTAAAACCACAATAGACGTGGTATTGGGCCGTAGAGTAATGTGGACCTTAGCATTTGTTTAGAAGGAAGGGAAATCACTTACGACTGTCAGATCTAGGGAATGTGCAGAAGGGTTAACTTGGAAGCCCTTTGAACTTTGCAACTTCAGTGAAGTCCGATGCCAGAAACAAGAGAAGGGTTGAAGTTCGAAACTCCGAAGTGATGTGGCATGGTGATGTCACTTGGTTTGACATGTACACATGATTTGTGTGCCACATGTTAGCGGGTTTTGAACCCATAGAATTTTGAAATGGCATATGGAACGTGACGTGTGACACCCATTTGATTGGGCCACAAGTGAACCACTAGTATTCTGCCATGTGGCTTTCCGTATGAGCAAGGATAGTTGGGTTGAGGTTATGTAACATAGTTAAAGATTAGAGGACCCACACTGGCGTTGATCATGATACATCAATATCGACGACCAGGAGGCATTGCGATGACCCAAGTTGCATGAGAGTTAGTTCTCCAAGGTAGTCCCGCAATCTAAACCGCGGTTTCACCGAGGGGTTACGTGTCAACATTATAATAATTTTTGGATGAAAGGAGGGTTGCTTCAAACCACCATTGCATGCCTCCACAATTGGGAAAATGTTAAGTGATGTAACGTAATAACGTCACCTAAGGTGACATGGGAGTGTTCGAAGGTTAATGGTTCAAGGTGTGTGGATGTGAAATCTTTTGAAGTCCCAAAGTCCCAGAACTCAAACGCCTGAGATTCCATAGTGTGTGTCAGCCATCAGATGCTGAGTAGATGTGGGCTATTGATCCACTCTACTGCATCAGTGCGGTAACTCAAAACTTTGAGTGATTCTTGTGTGGTTCTTGGAATCTTCCGAAGCCAAAGGCTCGAGTAAGAGCTTATTGATCTAGCGCTTGGTCATGACCCATGTTCACGTGGGTTGGGAAACTAAGAGAAAGGGGCTAGTGCCCGAAAACTTAGCAGAGCAGAGCTTCGAAAGAAGAAATCTGCAGGGATTCTTGATTGAACAAGAATCACAGAGAATGAAAACTGAACGTTTTCTTGAATCATATTTGTTTATGAATGTTCTAGGATTTGTTAAGGAATGTTGGCCTCACAAATTATGATTGTCTACAAATTGTGTTTGCATAACTTTAACAAATGACAGAACCGACTAGAGTTGCCACTGAGCACAAATAAATGGAAGAGGCATAGATTTATTCTAGTTTAGAGAATGAAATAAAAGGGATGGATGTTCATTTGGGAGTTGAAGGGTCGAACTCCAATGGGCATGCAGAAGAGATAGATAAGGAAGGGCATATGATGAAAATCATTGAAAGATTGCAGAAAGATGACCAAGCTGACCAAGTAGATAGTAGAAAGCTCACGAAAGCTAAGGAACAATAGGGATAATTCAACTTAAATTTGATGAAGATTCTAGAGAGAATAGAAAAGAAGTTCGGCAAGGAGAGAGACTCGGGAAAAAGAGGGAGTCACCAGACTTTCGAGGGAATAATATCAAGGAGTATTGGTAGACACCATCATCACTCTCAAGGTTACTCCAAGAGGAGGGCACACAGTAGTTCAAGCTCATATCCTATCAGAAAGAACCGAAGATTTGGAGTGGATGAACTGAAGGGAGAAATGAACAAGATTAAGCCTCCAATGTTTGATGGAGAACACAATAAGGAGGAAGATGATGAAACATGGTTGCTTGACATGAGGAAATATTTCCAACTACAGAATTATTCCTCTCATGCAAAAGGAAGAATTAAAATGTATCAACTGAAAGGAAAGGAATCCATGTGGTGCGATCAACTTGTGCAAGTGAAACACATGAGAGAGAAAGATATCACTTGGAAATAATTCAAGAGATATTTAGAGAATGAATATTTAACTAAAAGATATTATGACAGAAAGATGAAAGAGTTCTTTGAACTCAAGCTGGACAACATCATCATTGATGAATACGAGCGAAGATTTTTGGAATTGCTGAAGTATGTTCGATTCATCAAGGATGAGACTGTCAATATTTAGAGGTACCTAAGTTGATTTACACCTTCCATTGGTGAAAAGATTCAGTATGATGACCCTAAGACTATGGAAGAAATGATAAGGAGGGTGAAATGATTATATGAGTAGAAAAGAGAGAAGCCTACTTTTTGAAAGGCTTTAGAAGACAACAATAAATTCAAGATGGATCAGAAGAATAAGGGAACTAAGCCACCCTTTTTTAGAAACATTCCTCAAGGACAACCATATTTTAGAGATCCCAAGAAGACTGAAGTGGGTGGGAAAATGTGAAGACCACCACCAATGGAATGTTGGGGTTGTAAAGGGAACCATAGGTATAGAGATTTCCCCCACATAAATGATAAAATGAGAGTTTTCCACAATGTACAGTAGGCTAAAATAGTGGAGGACATGGGTAGTAGAATTCCAAGGATCTACGCAACCCTGGACAAAAAGAAAGTTTAATATCAGTCACACATGATTGAAGTGGAAGGTATAGTCAACAACCATGCCTTTACTATTTTAATTGATTCAGGGGCTAGCCATAGTTATATAGATTCTAGAGTGGTGGAAAGTTTGCAATTGTCAAGAAGAAAACATGAAAAGTCTTAGTTAGTGCAGCTGGCTACAGGAACCAAGAGGAAAGTCACTGAGTTAGTTAAGTCTTATCCTGTGGACATGAACGGATTGAGCACAAAGGATGACTTGAACATTCTGCCTTTAGGTTCTTATGACTGTCTAATTGGGATGGACTGGTTGGACTACCACCATGTCATCCTGGAATTTCAGAACAAGGTATTCACTTACCTAGATGAGGAGGGGAATCAGAAAACAGTCCAAGGAATTTCCAGAGCTATTTCTATCAGAGAAATATCAGTAATGCAGCTGAAGAAGTGCTACATAAAAGGTTGTCAATTATTTGCAACCCATGTGGAGGAAGTATCTAAGGATGAGGTCTCAAAGATCGAAGACCATGCAGTACTAAAATATTTTGAGGATGTATTCCAGGAGGTACCTGAATTACCCCCAAAGAGAGATATTGACTTCTCTGTAAACTTGATTCCTAGAGAAACTCCAGTGTCGAAAGCTCGTTACCGAATGAGTACACTAGAGTTGAAGGAACTGCAGCTAGAGCTTGAAGAGATTCTCAAGACGGGGTATATACACCCAAGTGTGTCACCTTCAGGTGCCTCAGTCCTGTTCATGGAGAAAAAGGATGGGACATTGAGATTGTGCATTGATTTCAGATAATTGAACAAAGAAACTTTAAAGAAAAAATATCCTTTATTGAGGATTGATGACCTCTTCGATCAGTTGAAGGATGCGAAGATATTTTTGAAGATATATCTTAGATCAGGATATCACTAGGTAAGAATAAAGGATGAAGAAATCAGAAAGACCGCCTTTATAACAAGGTATGGTCAGTATGAATTCACAGTGGTGCCATTTGGGTTGTCAAATGCACCCGTTGTTTTTATGTTCCTGATGAATGGTGTATTCAGGGACTATCTAGACAAGTTTGTCATAGTCTTTTTGGATGACATCTTGCTATATTCCAAGTCAGAGGAACAACATGAACAACATCTGAGGATGGTGCTGCAGGTGCTAAGAGAGCACCAACTGTATGCCAATTTAAACAAGTGCTCATTTTATCATGAGAAGATCCATTACTTCGGGCATACTATTTCGAAGGATGGGATATATGTAGATATTGAGAATATTGAGGCCATCAGAGAATGTCCAGAGCCAAAGAACGTGACATAAGTCAGATCCTTTATGGGTCTAGCTGGTTATTACAGAAGGTTTATCGTAGGGTTCTCGAGGATAGTTCAGTGGATAGAAGAATGTGAGAAAAGCTTCCAGCAATTGAAGCAACTGTTAACCAGTGCTCCAATCCTGAGGATTGCAGACCCAAATGAAGATTTCATGGTGCGCACAAATGCATGCAAAGAAGGACTGGGAGGATTCCTCAGTTAGAATGGATTTGTAATTTGTTATGAATCCAAAAAGTTGAAAGAACATGAAAGGAACTATGCAACTAATGATTTAGAGTTGGTAACCATCATTCACGCTCTAAAGAAATGGAGGCATTACCTCATGGGAAGGATGTTTGAACTGAGAACATACCACAATGCTCTGAAATATTTGTTTGATCAGCCAACCTTGAATGCTAGGTAGAGTAGGTGGCTGGAGTTTCTCTGTGAGTACGATTTTAATATCAAGCATATCAAAGGGAAGGAGAATAAAGTGGTTGATGCAAACAGTAGGAGAGTACAAGAATTACATTCTAAAACCATTAGCATGTACCGAACTGGTATTAAAAGTAGAGTTTTGGAGGATGCAAATAAAAATTTGTTGTTCAAGGATTTGGTAGCAAAACTACAGCAAGGTGAGATGCCACAAAAACTGAAAAATTATAATTTGGAAAGTGACGAAACACTTCTTTACAAGAACATAATTTATGTACCTAATGTCCAAGACTTAAAACTTATGATTTTGAATGAAATGCATAATGTGACTTATGTTGGGCACCTTGGATATCAGAAAAATGTGACAACAATCAAGAGCCATTACTTTTGGCCATGTATGAAGACATATATTACTGAATACATCGCCAGATGTATGGAGTGCCAGAAGGTTAAAGATGAGCATAGGCACCCAACAGGGTTGTTGCAACCTTTACCCCTTACTGAGTGGAATTGGGAAGTGGTGACAATGGATTTCATCACAGGATTGCCCAGAACAAGAAAGCAACATGATTCAATCATGGTGGTAGTGGACAAGCTTATGAAAGCTGCCCATTTTATTCAACTAAAGATTACTCACAAGGAAGCTAATGTTTATTGGTATTTTTATGAGGGAAATAACATGATTGCACAGTATTCCCAAGACAATTGTGTCTGAGAGGGACCTGGAATTTACCTCCAAGTTCTGGAAGGTTTTTTTCAAAGGATTCAGAACGAATCTAGAATTTAGCACAACCTATCATCCTGAGTCTGATGGGCAAACTGAGAGGGTGAATAGAGTAATAGAATACATGCTAAGGATGTAAGTGATGGACAAACCATCGAAATGGGAACACTACCTACATTTGGTAGAGTTCACCTAAAAAAATGGGTATCAAGCATCGTTGAAGATGAGCCCATTTGAAGCACTTTATGGAAGAAAGTGAAATACTCCAGTAAGATGGGATAATCCAGCTGATAGGGCAGCAGTGGGGCCAGAGTTGTTCAAGGAAATAGAAGAAAAAATACTAAAAGTTAAGCAGAATTTGAAAGTTTCCCAAGATAGGAAGAGAAGTTATGTTGATAAAAATAGAACCCACAGGAAGTTTAAACTGGGTGACCATGTTTTCCTGAAATTAAAATCCAAAAGAAGTTCCATGAAGCTGGGAAACTACGCCAAGTTGGTAGCCAAATTTTATGGTCCATTTGAAATCATAGAAAGGATTGGGCCAGTTGCATATATGCTTGCATTACCTCATTCATAATGTATATATATCCATGACTGTACATAATGTATTTCATGTTTCATTTCTTAATAAATATATACCTGATGATAATCATGTTATCGATTGGAATGTGATTCAGGTGGAGCAAGAAGGTGTCTTGCAAGTGCATCCTGTGCGCATATTGGACCGGAAAAAAAAACAACTTCGGAATCGATCCATAGGACTTGTAAAGGTCCAGTGGAGCTAGTATGGTCCTGAGGACACGACATGGGAGCATGAGGATGCTATGTGGGAAGAGTACCCGCATCTTTTTGAAGATTTTGGAAATATTGTTGATGCTATGTAAAATTTGTACCGAGGACATTGAAAAAATAAGGTGAGAGGATTGTAATACCCCAAGGACGTGCCCCATTTATGTGTATGTATTGTAAACATGTTTTATAGGCTGGTGAGCCAAGTGTATATAAACTGGTCGGATTATGTTTTTATTAGGCTAGAGAGCCCAGAAGTTAAAGGCTAAGAGCATGTTGTTGCATATGTAATTATGCAGATCATTAATATAATATATAAACATCGTTGCGTGGCGACCGACCATAAAGAAAAAGTGATGGATCATTGGGGACTAAGCTTCCATAGAATGGGTAAGGGAAAGGGGGCTGAAAGGTTGGAAGAGGGGCTAAGCTTGATGGATTAAGTCGTTGGGAATAATAATTTATTATTATTCCAAAGTGGTGTGAAAGGTATGTTTTTATCCTAAGTCTTGAGAGAGACAATGCATGAAGCTCCAACATGTGCAAAAGGGAAAGAATACTTGATGGAGTGCATGCAACTTCATGGGCGACATGTGTAAGCCCATGCACATGCAATTTAACCTAATAATCGATCTGTGATGTGGGTTCGTGATCCATTCTTTTGTCCGTTGTCTGAACCATGTGTGTTTGGTGTCTGATCTTTGCATACCCTCACGCATCTCTGAAACCATAAAACTGTGATGTTTTCCTGAGAAGATGACGCATCCTCCGTCTGAACTGTTTGAGTCTGTGTTTGACCTCTTTGTTGATTCCTTGTCACACACCCTGAAAACCAGTGGCAAACTCGTGGACTAAGCCATGTCTCCTATGTGTCCTAAGAACCCAATTTATCCACACTACAAATCTGAGTTCATGCTTAACTATTTGGGTTGTTGTCTTCTATGAGTTCATGCTTAATTATTTGGGTTGTTGTCTTCTATGAAACCTGAGCATACCATAATTGTCTATGTTGTGTGTGTTATAACTGTGGGTTATTGTGGCCATGTAGTCCCTTGGATGAGTGTGATTGGATACCATCATTTGTTCCTTGCTGAGCATTATTGTTGTCCTCTTTGTGCTGGAATGGAGCTGGAGAAGCAAGTTGTCAGGCCTGTGTGAAACACTCTCCAGGTGAGAGAGTGCATGGAGGAAGTGAGAACTCCTGGAAGGGGTCCTGCAGGTGCCACAGAGCTTGGAGAATTCCAGTCCATCTTGTTGATAAATCCCAAGGAAAGGGAGGTTTAGCTGTCGGAGGAATTTTTGGGTGACAATGAAGGTGTATACTCGTGGTGTGGGACAAAGATGTGGGGAATGAGAGTCTATGAGAAATGGGCATAAGTGGCTCCTGGGAGAGAATCCATCCTCATAAACTATGTGTCTTCCTATTGACCTTGCCTAGCCTAGGATTTTCTTGCCCGATGGAGCTTAGTCTCAGCTCGTGGGTGACCTACTGCTGAGAGTGATGAGAAACGCGGTCTAAGGATAGGAGGTTCGTGGAAGATCTACATGCAGTTGGTGGTGTTATGCCAATTTAAAACATAAGTATTAATTATGTAGTTGATTTATATGTGATGCATGTCCGTGTCTTGAAATGTTATCATATATTCCATTGCAAGTTTGAACTACTATTAATTCAATTTAAATGTGTATGACAATAATAACTCCATTTTAAATGTGTTAATTTGATTTAATGCAAATTCTTTATAAGTGTATGTTTCACATAGTGGTGTTTCCCAATAGTGAGGTTGATGGCCGAGGACATTACAGTTATTGGGGGAAGTTATGTCAAAATTTGTGATTTTTAGGCACATGTTTATGGTAGCTTGTGGTTTTTTGAGCCCATGTATTTCATGTAATTAATCTTTGACATTATCCTAGAGGTGAGAGGTGAAGGATCACTTGGTTGGCTTGGCCAGATTCAGTCAAGGGACTAAATCTTTGTTGGTTATGGTGATGGATTTAAGGGACACAGATTGTGGGATCCTACTACAGACAAATCATCATTAGTAGAGATGTGTAAATGGAACAATCAAGATTTGTTCATGATCAGAAATAGATATTTGTTTGTAAACTTAGGAAGTCATCGTATGGCCTCAAGCTCGAGCAGGAAATGGTACAAGATGTTTGATTCCTCCACGGAAAGAAACATTTTACAAGAAATAAGTATAACCATTGTGTTTATGGTATATTCAATGTCTTTGTGATATATGTTATGCTTGTAGAAAACACAAGCGTGGTTGAGGTCAACAAGTTGGCTCAGTTGGCTAGGACATTTGATATGAAGCATTTAGGAGCAGCTAAGTAAATCTTGGGCATGGAAATACATAGAGATAGGAAATATGGTAAGCCTTTGTTATCATAATAGAAGTATGTGGAGAAGATACTCATGAAATTTGGTATGAATAATGTGAAACTGATAAATATCCCTTTGACTTTCCATTATAAGCTTTCTTCAGGTTTATGTCCTAAGTAATGAAGAAGAAAAGGGTTATATGTCTCATGTATCATATTATAATAGGAAGTTATATGCATGCGATTAAATGGTCATATATTTCACATGCATTTTGTGTTATCAGTGGACACATGAAAAAACTAGGTAAAGAGCATGGAAATGGGTGCTTCAATATCTAAGAAGCACGAGTATCACCTATAGTGGCTGCAACAATTTAGTTTGTGGTTATTTTGATTCATTAGAGATGGAGTGATCCATATAGGAGAAAATTGTGTAGAGATGTTTATGCAACTAGTATTGTTAGAGAAGATGCAGTAGCGTTTGGCTGATATTGGCTTGTAGGAAGGTGATGTTTGATTTCTTGGGCAAGGTATTAGGAAATTGTTGTCAATGTGGAGAGTGTTGAGTTGTAACAACAAATACCTTTGCCGTTACATTTATTTGGGTGGAGGTTTCTCAAGCGTTTGGATTTCTATATGCTTGGAAATGCTCAATAATCTCTTGTTTAAATGAAGAAGCCCGTGAGGAGATTCTTGACACTTGTAGCCATTTCTCCATTGGCTAAGCAATAAAGGATATCATTGCACCCCCATTTCAATTTTTCTCTTTTTTGTTGTTGTGTGTGATTGTTTATATTCCCTTTTCATCTAGTTCATGAATTAAGTTTGTAAGCCTAAAGTCCAATGCTCTTCACTCCATTTAAAGTATCTAGTTACTTTAAAAGTTGAAATTTGATGATTAAATTAACCTCATTTGTTGTTTTGGATGTCATGGATTAAATACATTTATTTAGAGATTTTTCCAATTGGTTCCACATAAGATATGAGTGGGGTTTGAAGGATAAACTTTGGTTTGTCCATTTGATCTTGAACTATTGTCTCATACAAGAATATGAAACTTGATTTTATTTATCCAAAAACAACTTGTTTTAATTCTTTGAATACATCTTCTTTAGAGTTCGAAAATATTTGGACCATAAAGAATGAAATTTGTTATCACAATATTTCTTTCACAATGCATCTTCCTTAGAATTCATATATATTTGGATGAATCTAAATAATAGATTGTTTTATCAAACTTTACAAAATTATTTTTCATCAATATAAGAATTATTTATATTAAGAAGGGAGATTAAAATTTCTTATTATATATATTTTATTTTTCTTTTTAATTTTGTTTATAAATTAACTAGTCTATTTTCAATAAAATCTGTAATCATAAATAATCTCAACAATATTTGTATTTTTGACATTGCTACCATAACTCCCCAAAAAACTAGTTCCCCCCAAAAAACTTCACCATCTAGAGATGTTTTCTATATATAAAGTAAATGAAATAAAATATTTATAAAAGATAATCAAGAAATTTAAATGGTATGATATTCATTATGAAAGATGTTTAATTCCAAAATAGATTTAAGTTGATATTTTATGAGAAATGTTTCATTGAAATACAACCTCTTTAGTATAGAGGTTAAAATATTAAATTTTTTTATATTATAAAAATTTAAATAAAATTAAAGATCATGAAAGAAATTATGGTAAACATTATTAAATAATTAGTAAGGTGACCTAGTGGTTAGTCGCTATCCATTTTAATGTTCCCTTTAAACAATTAGGTTATCTGAATTCCACATTAAAAATTTGACATCGTACATCAGAATTTGAATGGTAATGTTTAGTTTTAAACAATTTGACATGGTACATCAGAATTTGAATGGTAATGTTTAGTTTTAAACAACCCATGAAAATTACTTGATGTGCCAGGTAGGACTTTAAATTTCAAAAGTGAAAATTTATAAACTTACGAAACTAGTAAAGTAATCCCTGCCATTGGGAATAATTAGTAATAGCTTTTGTCTTTTATTCGAAAAGACATACATTGATTGTGTCATACTATGCATGCTCATTCTAAATCATGTTGTTGATACTGGGCGATCTGCCAACCTTCATGTGGAGCAGCAGTAGCACATGAACAGCCCAGATTCTGCATGGAAAGAAACCAAACCCAGAGGACCAGTGTCGCCTTCCACGTCTTCAGAGTCTACCGGCGCAGGCTTTCCACCGCCAGGATGTGCTGTGCAAAAGCATAACTAATCCCCCTTCGCTTTGTACAATAGCCCTGGTGTTTGGACAATGTATTTGTCGCCCTTGTATTTGGACTTCGTATATAATGGATAATGTTTTCTTTTCATTTGATTTTGTGAAATAAGATTTCCACTTAATATGTGTTTTAGGTGGAATCAAGTATTTTTTTAATTGGTTAAGGAGTTTTATTATTATTATTATTATTTTTTATCTATGCATTTATAAAAATGTATTTTAAATAGTTAATTAGATTAATAGGAATTTATTATTAATTGAATTGTTTATTATTTCACATTTACTTACTTAATATGATTAACAAATTACTATATTGAATTCTTCATCACATATTTGAATAATTTGCAGGGATTAATATCACCATGTTTAAATGATTTGCTGGGATTATTATCAGCATGTTTAAATTATCTGCAAGGATTAATATAATATAATTAAGAAATTACTATATTGAACTCTTCATCACATATTTGAATAATTTGCAGGGATTAATATCACCATGTTTAAATGATTTGCAGGGATTATTATCAGCATGTTTAAATTATTTGCAAGGATTAATATGTATAAAACCCTTCATTGCAACATTTGGATTTGGAAAATTAAAGTAATAGGATTATGAAATTATCTTTTCCTCCATAACTGTCTGTTGCTTGTGGTAAGGCTTGAAAACCTCAAGCACAGAGGAAATTCACGTTAAGTTGGAAAATCGGACTCGGGGCATTCGTTTCAAGCTATCATAGAGAAACTCTTACAGTCCATTAACACCTTTGTGAATCCTTTCCATGAAAATTTTTGTCTAACAACCAATTTCCATGAGGAGAGTTGGTTCCAGAATATCATGAGGAGAGTTGGTTTGCTTGGATTAGATTTAACCTAACTGCTGAAATTTAATTCTTGTAGTGATGCATGGACTCAGTTTGCCATATCAATGGTTGGCAGTCTGGTTCAGTTTTTTAAATCTGTTGATCTTATCTTTTTTCTCTTGTGAATATTTTAGCTAAGTTTGGAAGCCCAATTATGTGGAGGAGGTTTCGACAAACAGAGCTGGGCGAATTTCTCTTGTGAATATTTTAGTTAAGTTTGGAAGTGTAACTATGTGGAGGCATGTGTGAGGCAAAATCAAAATATGGAAAGTCTATGGAAATGAAGAGGCATATTCTACAGAAACAAAGAGATGACATGTTTGCAGTCGGGGGCACATATGAAGTGCATCATAGGTGGTAGTGGAGACGGTTGCTAAAAAGAGCCTTGTGGAAACAAATTTGCTCATGAGTGTCTTGGTGAGGTGAGGCAGATCGTTTGGGTCTTCCAAAGTTGTAAACTGAGCCAATGGTGCCCATGTTGTAAATGTTCTGCAATAAAGAATACTTAGCCAGGTTTAAGGTATGTATTGTGCCACCAACACTTTATCTATGTTTATATTCTTTCTTTCTCTATTATTCTCTTGGATTCTCATGTTATTGAATGTATGGTTAGATATGAACGAGTGTTAAAAAAGTTAATGAATGTATAAGTATAGAGTTACATTAGAGCAGGAGTGTGATTCGCTGGTAGCCTAGAATAGAATATGAGTATACTTTAGGTAAAGATGTGTAGTCCGGATAAAATAACCTTAATGTTTCTAAGCATCCAATTGAAAAACATCATAGTATATCATTCCCTCAAGAGATACATACATGGTAAACACATTGTAGAAACCTGACACAACCAATAATGTGACAATCATTAAACTAAACTAATGAAAAACTACTATGTAAACTGACATAAAACCCAATGTATACATTGGAACCTAAATTGCTTGAGTAGTGAAGGAACTCAATTCTCAACAATATTTCTTTCTCTACAATTCAAACCATCAATCTGTGTATCCTCAATACTTTATTAAAGTTGCGATTTTCATTTCAGGTAATCTGTAATGAATACATGTCGAAATTCTGTCTAGAAAGAGTATCACATAAATTTCACTTTTTGGATTTCATATATGTTTAATGATTTTATGTCTAAATTGTATCCAATCATGCATTTCACTCTTACTTTTATAAAATTAGAGATCTAATTGCTTTAGAAAATAAATTGTATTTATAAATTTATTACATGTACATTTTACTCTTATCTTTATAAAATTGAAGGTCTAATTGTTTTGGAAAATTAATAAGGTGGTTGAAATTTACACTAACACAACCACATTAAAATCAAATTAGTAAAAATGTTTGATAATAACATCTATTAATGTATATGAATCAATTTTATTAACCAAATTAGTAGAAGTGTTTGATAATAACAAAAATGTTTGATAATAACATCTATTAATGTATATGAATCAATTTTATTAACCAAATTAGTAGAAGTGTTTGATAATAACATCTATTAATGTATATGAATCAATTTTATTAATGTGGTAAAGCTAGTTATTTATAATATTTATATTTTTTGTAATTGACATTTATAAATACTCTTTTGTACTCCATTTTCTTTTAAAAACAATTGTTAGAAAATTATAACGATATTCACCAAGATCTATTGAAATACTGTGTTTATATATATGACAAAGGTTTTCATTTAAAAGTAATGGTGTGAAGTGGAAAACAATTGTTAGAAAATTATAACGATACTCACCCAGATCTATTGAAATACTGTGTTTATATATATGAGAAAGGTTTTCATTTAAAAGTAATGGTGTGAAGTGGAAAAGGTTTTCATTTAAAAGTAATGGTGAGAATGTGTATGTAAAACGTAAAATATAATAAAAATTTCCTTTATAAATGATGAAGTGATTATGCTTCTTTACTTTTTATGTAAAATCTATTTTGTAATATTTCTTTTTTTCAATATATAATAACATAATTTAATATATTTATATATATTTGGAATATTTATAATATTTTTCATAATTTTGTTTGTGTGTTAGAAAAATATTAAAAAAAGTTTTTTAAGATCATTATTTTATTATATTTTGAATATTTTATATCAAATTATTTTTATCCTACTTTATATTGATTATAAAAGTAAATCTATTATAACATTTTGAAATTGATTTATAAATATTTATATTTATTAATATTTAAATTACTTTTAATTTCTGTCCTACTAAAAATAAGCATAATTACCTTAACTTTTATGTTTAATTGTATATCTTATCTTTTTATTAATATTGGTATATTATGACCTAAAAAAACCAGTTTACATAATAAGATTGGGTCTGGGGACCAATATAAACAATGAAGATACCAGCTCTGTATGCAATTGTAATAGGTAATTCAGAGGTGATCATAAAAGGGTTTTGTAAGCTCAGTAAGAAAAACCAATCCAACCTTAAAGGAATTTATAAAATCATAAATAAAGAGAAAAAATTGAGAATTTAAAAAATCATAAATAAGGAGAAAAATTTCAAGACTATGGAGTATTAACCTGTCTATTGAAGGAAAAATAAAAAGGCTTATAGCCTAACCAAATCCGCTAGGCGGTTGCATAAAGGGATTGTTTGTATCAATGGAACTTCATTGTTGACCCATTTACCTTATCCAAATTATTCAATAATATAAAAAACTATCAAGTCTCATAAACAAAAGGAGAATCAGCCCAATTATTAAAAGAAATATGGTTTAGGAGGGATGTGACCCTATCCTCCATTCACATTGAGATTTACGACGTCATTCCATAAACTTAACATCAAGCACATGATTCATACTCCCCCTAGGAGGAATTGCTCCCTCTTTCCTTTCCTCACATGGATAGCATTAAAGACGACCTTCGTGGTACGACCACAATGCATTTGATAATTAATTTTCCCTTCGTCAGACTTTTCGGTTTCATCCCCTTCCTCTCCCTGTGTGTCTTAGTCCCCACGTTGTATGCAACACATCCCTTAGCAATGGATTTGAATTACTTTGGCCCCATCACCATTCCTGATCATGGAACTACAACTCCTCGTATGTGCTTTTATAACAGTCAAAAACCAAGCATATATTCACGATAATGACAAAGAAATAGGTCACAATTGGGATTTTCTTGGTATTTTCTTTGAAATCTATTCTAATTTTTTTTTCCTCTAACTATCATCTCACTCAATATTTGAATATGAAGGTTGTCACACAAAATAACACATATGGATTTAATTTTAAATAAAATTGATGAAATAATCATTTTTTTAAATATGATTCCATGATTCCATGGCTACTTCATAAAAATTATTGCTTTCACTCATCTCTACGGAAGAAATAATTTGAAGATCAATCTCACTGATCTTTAAAGAAATAATTTAATTTTAAATAAAATTGATGAAATACACAATTGTTTAAATATGATTCCATGGCTATTTCATGCAAATTATTGCTTTCACTCATCTCTAAGGAAAGAAGTTAAAGATCAATTTCACTGAAGTTAAAGATCAATTTCACTAATCTTTAAGGAAATAATTTAATTTTAGATAAAATGGATGAAATACTCGATTGCTTAAATATGATTCCAGGGGTATTTCATGCAAATTATTGCTTTCATTGATCTCTAAGAAAATAATTTAAAGATCAATTTCACTCATTTTTAAGGAAAGAATCTAAAGAATAATTTAATTACAAATATATTATTTGATATAAATTATTATCATTTTTTTACAAATATTATATATATATATATATATATATATATTATTTTTTTCCTAAAATTAATAAATTATATTACTATATATATTCTTTTCAAAACACTAGTTTGATTTCATTCTTACAACTATAGAGAATGGCAAAAGCATTCACTTTCAAGGAAATATTTGCATTTAATGGAGTTAAAATTTTTTGGTATCCATATGACACCTAAGCCATTTCAGCTAAGCCTTCTATAATTTAGATACCCAACCATATCTTTTTTTATGATGATAGGTGTCGCTCTATTGGAATCGATGGTTTATTGAGCCTTTTAATTACAAATTTCAATCTTATGGTCTACAATTAAAGATGCTGGTATATTCTTCGTCTTACACTGAAATCAATGAATGAGATTTAATGTTCCTAACTTCCTTGCATTTATGAATGCATCTGTTTCCTTATTTACTTTTTAACATTTACTTAATATGATTAAAAAATTACTTCCCTACCCATTGATTGCCATGTTTAATAATTAATATGTATAGAAAACCTTTGCCGCGTTCCAGTAATTAGAAAGGATTAATTCTACAATAGCAGTGAATGTGAAGCGTTGCCAGTTTGGCATTCCTTTCAGTTAAAGAAACTGTGGTTAATCTTGACACATATTGGATGCCACGTTCAATCTTCATAGGGATGATTAAGACATGGACACATGTTTGATGCCAGATTCAATCTTCATTGAAACAATGTACACTATATGAGCACTTCAATCCTTTCTCCTCAAGAGGGTTCTCTGTCGTAGGATTTTATCAATCAACAGTAAGCGTTTCAATTAACAGGCAGAGTAAACAGTCTACATTTGAAAGCTTCATTTTTGGAGATAATACCTATCCTTTAGCCTTTGTCATTTTGCTCGCTATTAAACTGCTCAAAACAAATTAGCTTCCAGGTATGTATGGATATATTAGTATTATCCCAATAGGATCATTTATTAATTTGCGGTGGTTTCAGGTATTGGGCGGGCGACATCCCAGAAAGCTAAAACATCTCAGATGTCCAAACCATAACTCAAGCGAGGTATATTAAATTTCTTGCAAAATGAGGTTAGTTTGAAAAAGATAAGCTGAATCATATTATTTATTGTTATGTTCTACATATTTTGAAGACACTGAACTTTGTTGGAGTCCCATTGGGATTGGGTCGGATGGTTTTACATGCTATATATAGAGACAAAATGAGCCTTGTTGTTGAAAATGCAAAGGTGGATATAGTAGGAATCCATCACAGAAAATGTGAAAGAGGCCTCCCTCTTCTTCCTATGTGATAGGAAAGACACACTGGCGAATCCCTAAAAACGTGGGTCAAGTTGACCTAGGGTTTTAGACACCTAGGGTTTTTATATCTAGGGTTTTGACACTTAGGTCTTGGCCTAAGGCTGTTAGTGAGCTATTGTAATGTATAAATAGAGGTCTAAAGGACTAGGGATGGGTTGCTGGTATTGTCGTTTTAGCTTTGTTATTGGTGTAAGCGATTATTATTGTGTGAGAGAGAAGTGCTAAGAGTAAGAGCCTTCTGGTATTGTAATATCTTTAGCTAGGTGCGAAGATCAATCCTGCAGTTGGGCGTGAAGGAAGGGGAGAGACAGAGAGGAGAAGAAAGAAGATCCAACTTTTGGACCATTTTGGAAGAGGATGAAAAGGTCCAAAAGTTGGACCAACAAGAGGATAAAATCAATGTTTCCATACAATAGTTGAAACAGTGACAAAAAACCATGTGTATTAATGAGCACTTGAAGGGAAGCTAGGAGATGAGGACCCTGAAAACATAGTTAAAAATAATGCAGATCAATAAGCAAGAAATACAAGACTAGTTGGATTTCGTCCATAAACAAGCATCATAAATAATTGTGCAGCTGGAGGAAGAGAAGACAAGGATGGCACATGCACATTTTGAAAGTGCAATAGTGCTACAAGAATAGATAAAAACACATATAGTCGAGGTGCTAACAGAAAAAGATGTGTAGGTGAAGGAAAAAGGAAAGGTACTAGTAGAGAAGTTCCACAGCTTGGAAAAGGTTGTATAGGGAGCGCACACCACCTGAGTCACTAGGAAATAGCCACACGTCCTTATTGGAGGCCTGTTGGACATAGGCCTATTTTGGAAAGAAAGTTTATTTTGGGTGCAGGCCTATTCTGGGAGAAATATCTATTTTGGAAACATGCTCATTTTTGGAGAGAAAGACCTATATTTGGAGTGCATCCAACAAGTGGAAGGAAAGAATCATGCAAAAAAACAAGGAAAAGTAGTATGCAGGAGGAAAAACAACATGGTGCACATGCAGATAGGACTAACCCTATTAGTGTTGGGGTTTTTGATAAATATTGTAACAAATATAAGCTTATAAAGTAGTGTAAATAAGGACCTAGGAGGTCTGTGTTGAAGTCACTCAGTTCGCTGATTGATTATTGTAGCACATTTTGTTATGGTTCTTGTTGTAGAGTTGAATAAGTTAGTCTTTGAGGGTTAGGTCACAGGCTGAGAAGCTTGGTGTGATCTAGTCAGCCTCACAGAGGGTAGTTACCATCATTTTGATTGTATTATTGATGGTGTAATGCGCACAACACAAGATTTTGCAGCAAAATAAATAAAAGAGCATAAAGCCAGATCTTTGTGGATGTAGTCGAAGGATGGCGTGAACCATGGTAAGCCTTGTGTTCTATGTGATTGTTAATGAATGCTTTAATTTTCTGTTAATCATTGGCTCAAGAATGAATGGTTAAAGTAGTTATATCAACATGCATGAATAGGTTTAAAGATGAAATAATCATAGAATTAGATGAATGATTAACAAAGATAATTCATAATGAAAAAAAGAAGCCAACCAAAATCCCCACTCATTCCTAGACTGCAAACACCTGAGTATTGAAGTCCCCCATAAAATCTATCTCTCGTGAGACTGCATTGTGTACCCTGTGCACAGCATTTCCTTTTGGTTTACCAGGAGGACTGATAGTTTTGAGAGTTTTGTTGGAAACCTGTAAGAGACCAGAACCTAGGTTAGCCCAAGAAGTAACTAATGAATATTTACTATAGGATCTTGATAAACATATATATAATCGATGTTACTAGCAAGGAATAACATAATAATTATTTATAAGTCGTTATTATAGTGTGAAGGAAAAAATTACATGTATAATGGATCGCATGGAGGATTGTTTAATGGATGAAAGCACCCCACGGTTATAAGTTCACCATTCGACACTTTTAACATTGCTTAAGGATTGTTATTACAACCCTCTAGTCCTATCTTACCATATACGAGTCAATGTATTCAACCATGCATGTTTGTATTATGTATCAACATAGAGGGAAACATTTATAATACGATTTTCACTATAACTATGGTATTCTTGTCATCCAGATGTATATTACGTGGCATACAAAGGATGAATCTTAATTAAAGGGGATTAATTATTGATTTTTACGAGGGATCTAATCTTGTGTTATGGTACAATTTCTTATTGAGAATCTTACCATTTTTTTCTTTGTTTATAAAGAGTGTAATACAAAGAATTTACCATGCATCATTTGATGCAGCCCCCCTACTTCCTTGTAGGGCTACATGACCTCCCAGTCATCGATCTCTGATTCTTGAGTCAAATGACTCTATGAAACCTTGATGGTCTTGTTTTATGACTAAACACAGGCCCTTTCGGCTCCTCAGTGTAGGTATGATAACACCCACAACCTTTCCTTTCGCTCTCTTGTGAAATCTCAGAGTATTGGGCGTTAGATCCTTTTTCTAATAATCCCCCTCTTGATATGACCTTGGGCAACGGCTTCACATGACCACGCAATTACGACCCGCCCTCAACGTTTTAAAGTTTGTGTAACTCCTACCCCTAAAATTCTACGGGATCGTCAATCTCACGATCTTGGCGATACTATCTGAACTGAAGATTAAGATATGCACTTTTCAAGTCTATGAACCAAATATGCCTCTTCTCGATCAACTGTCGAGACCTCTTCGTGATTCTAGACTTCAGGTTTTTGAAATCTCAAACCCTGATTTCTTTCGTACTTCAACCTTCTAGAGCTGATGATCTATAGACACCTGTCCTGATCAATCAACAATCCTACTTCTTCTTTGGGTGTTTAACCTTCCAACTCAGATCAATGGTCCTGTGACCCTTTTCTCAATCAGCGATCGAGATATCCTTCGGCTCTTCAGACTTCTAATATCTCAAATATCAAATTTCACTCTTCTTCCTAATGCCTTTTATCTGAAGGCTATGATCCACTGATGTGTGTCCACTTAATCTGACGGTCAAGGATTACTTTGGTTCTTTACCCAAAGTACATGGATTTATGCCACATCTCTCTTGGATCCCACAGCTCTATATCACTTTGAGATTTTACCCAGAGTTTACAGATTCACGCCACGTCTCCCTTAGATTTGTTGGTCCAGATTCACTTCGGATATTCGGGTTTCGACAATCTCAGATCTCAACTGAAACCCCGCTACACTTTACCCAGAGCTCATGATCTGTTGACAAGTGTCCCTTTGCACATCAACGAATCTCGGCTCTTCGAATGTTCAAGCCTTGGATTTTTCAATGTTTCACCTTTTTCCTTTCTCTAGATCTCATGACCCTCTGACACGTATCCTCCTAGATCTAATGGTCTAGATTCGCTCTGGCTCTTCGACTCTTCGTGCTTTGAGAATCTAAAGTTTCAAGATTTCCTCCTCCTGATTTCATAATATTTGATGGATCAGATTCACTTGGTCAGAGGTTCACTTCAGACAATCCGATGACTCAGGCCCTCTTCGGATGATTGAATGACTAATATTTCACTTCATCTTTCCAACTCTTCAGGCTTTGAAAATATCAAGTCTCAAACATTGAAGAGCTCTCGCTCTTGAATGTGTGAAGCACTAAGGATTGCTCACTTTACTCTGATCAAATGAGTATTGATCTTCAAAGGTTTTGTACCTTTTCTCCTCCTACGATTATGACTCTTGTATCTCGTCAACACTTCTGAAAAGTGATATTCCTTCTGAGATTGATCCTTAGAGGATTTTGATTTCCCATGCACTCCTTGCGTTCTCAGGATTTCGATAACTGATATCGAAGGCTTTCTTGAAAATAAATTCTTCTCACCCACCTGGCGTTCCTTTGTTATGGTTCATCGACACTTGGTCACTTCTTGATGCTATGCACTCCTTGCACTTGGTCTAAGTTTCCTTGTTTTCCTCTGAACTCCTCTGAGTCAATCTGAGAATCAATCGACGCACTCCTTGCATTCGAGATTCATAACTTGCATACGAGTTTCAGAACAGAAACAATTGAACCTTATCTAGTTTCATCACAACTTCAGACTATAAACTTCTTGAACGATCATACATGAACGGAAATGAACTAAATGACACACATAAAATATCACATTCATTCAATCATACATCAAAATGAACAGAGTCCAAGATTTGGGACAATTCTGTCTATTCTATTCATTCATGAAACAAATTACATATATTTCTTATTCTCTACTCTGTTCTACTGATCTCTCTAATCTCTATCTCATGATCTCCTAATACTTTTACAATGCAACAAAAAACTATCTAAGGAACGACTCTACGGGCTCTCTTTGTCCTGTCTGTAACCTATCCTATCAAACTCTTAGTGGTTACCTACTCTGTCCTATTACAATAACTAACAATTATTTCCAGATAAGAGTCAAAACTCTATATCTACAACCCATTACAGCCATTCACAACTTTACAAAAACGTCATATTTAAAAATGTTTCTTTCAAAAATATCTCAACAACTTGATTTAATTCCAAGTTACTTTCTGATTTGAAATTATGTCATGCTGAGATGTCATTCCTTTTCCTCGATGCTTGCGTTTTGACTTTGAAGGCCATTCTCCTGCATCATACTCCTCTGGTTAAAATTTTCATGGACTCCTTTCCATGATCTCATGCACTATCTTTCCATGCTTTAAAATATCATGTTTTGTTACCCAAATTGCATCTTCCATTGGATGATATTTCCACTTCACTAAATATTCAGGATATGTCTTTCTCCTGGTCTTCTTTCCATCTCTATGTTCAATGATTTTCTCCATCTGTGGTTTTTTTGTTGTGGGAAATTTCTCTCCGCATTGAACTTCTTTCTAATCATGTGATTCTCCTACCTCATCTCTCCTGCAAGGATACAAGTTTGCAACATTGAATATCGGTGATATTCCAACATTGTATGGAAACTCAATTTCATAAGCATTGGCTGTGAATTTTCTGAGAATCTTGCATGGTCTTATCTTCTTCTTATTCAACTTGTTATGCGTTCCCCTTGCAAACCTCTTTTTTCTCAAATGAGAAAAAAATTCATATCCAACCTCAAATTGAACTTCTATCATCTTCTGATCAACTATGTTCTTGTATTTATGGTTGATGTCCTGTAGCTTCTCTCTGATTCTATCATGTAGTTTCTGCATTTCTGTTGTAAAATCCTCTGCTCCAGCACTTCTGAATTCATCTTGATTTAGATGTCTCAACTCTTTAATCCCTGTTGGATGTATACCATAAACAATTTGAAATGGACTTTTTCCTGTGCTCCTATTCACTGAATTGTTGAATGCAAATTCTGCTTGTGCTGGAATCTGATCCCATTGACAACCTTGCTCAGTGACTAAACTTCTCAACAAGTTTCCTAGACTCTTGTTTACTACTTCAGTCTGTCCATCTGTCTAAGGGTGATATGCTGAACTAAAGGACAAGTTTGTCCCCAGCCTCTTCCATAGAGTCCTCCAAAATTGTCCCACAAATTTGGTGTCCTTGTCTGAGACTATGCTCCTAGGAAATCCATGTAGTCTCACTACTTCTCTGAAAAACAAATTCGCTAAGTGTGTAGCATCGTTTGTTTTCTAGCATAGTATGAACTGTGCCATTTTTGAAAATCTGTCCACCACAAAAAATATGGAATCACTCCCTTTTTGAGTTCTAGGCAATCCCAAAACAAAATCCATACTGGTTGCATCCCATGGCCTCTCTGGAATTGGTAATGACTGATACAAACCATTGTTTTGTTGTCTTCCTTTTGCATACTGGAAAATTTTGCATTTTTTCACAAAATTTTTCACCTCTGCTCTCATGTTGAACCAATAATACGAATTACTTAGTTGTGCAAATGTCGTATCATGACCAAAATGTCCAGCTAAACCTCCGATGTGTTTCTCTTTTAGAAAATTATCTCTCATTGAGCATTTCAGTATGCACAGTTGGCTTCCTTTGAACAATAATCCATCCTAGATCAAATATTCGCTCCATGGGATTCTGTCTCCCAACAAAGGATTCTTGCATGCCTCATAAGCTTCCTTAAATTTTTCATTTTTTTTATACATCTCCTTGAGGTGTTCAAACCCTAAGGTCTTCACTTGGAATTCCTGTACAATCAAACTCCTCCTGCTCAAAGCATCTACAACTTTGTTAACAGTTCCAACAATATGTTTGATAACAAAAGTGAAATTTAGCTTAAATTATACCCATTTAGCATGTCTCTGATTCAACTTTTCTTGCCTAGTAATAAACTATAAAGATTGATTATCACTGTACAAGACAAATTCTTTAGGAATTAGATAGTGCCTCCACTTCTTGAAAGCTTGAATCATTGCATAAAATTATTTGTCATATGTGGAATAATCCTTCTTGGTGTCATTCAAATTATCATTGAAATAAGAAACTGGCCTATTATCCCAATTCAAGGCTTCTCCAATAGCTAATCCACTTCCATCACATCTCACTTGAAATGTTTTTCCAAAATCTGGTAAGACCAGAATTGGTTGTTCTGTGATCTTCTCTTTCAACACCTTGAAACTGTTTTCAGCTTCCTCTGTCCAAATGAAGGACTTTTGTTTCTTATTCATAGTGTCCAACATGGGTGCACATATACCACTGAAATTTCTGATATACTTTCTACAAAAACTTGCTAACCCATGAAAACTTCTTACCTCAAATATGTTGCTTGGCGATGGCCATTCTTTGATTTCTCTCACCTTCTATGGATCCATCTTCAACTCATTTGAAGAAATCACAAAACCCAAATATATGAGTTCCTTCTTCATAAAAGAGATTTTCTTTAGATTTATCAACAATTTATCTTGCTACAATTTTTCCATCACTGATGTCAGATGTCTTAAGTATTCGCCCTTTTTCTTACTGAAGATTAGTATGTCAACCAGATATACTATGAAATTTTTTCCTATGAAGTCTTTCAATACTTCATTCATTGATATCATAAATGTGCTTGGTGCATTTGTCAACCCAAATGGCATGACCAACCATTCAAGCAATCCCTCATTTGTCTTGAATGTTGTTTTCCATTCATCTTCCTCTCTCATTCTTATTTGACGATATCCATTCTTCAATTCTATCTTAGAAAAATAGCTTTCTCCACTCAAACAATCCATCAAATCATCCATCATCGATAAAGGAAATCTGTACCTAATGGTTATCTTGTTGATGGCTCGGGAATTTGTACACATTCTCCATCCTCCATCCTTGTTTGGACTTAACACAGTTTGTAATGCGCATGGGCTTAGGCTTTCCCTAACTAAACCTTTATCCAACAACTCTTGGACTTGATTTTTGACTTCCTCATTCTCTCTAAGTGTCAACCTATAATATGCTTTGTTTGGTAAATTGGCTCCTGGAATAAGGTCAATCTGATGGATTATACTCCTAATGGGTGACAATGAGTGAGGTAACTCATCCACTACTATGTCAGCAAATTTTTCTAACAGTTCCTGGATATCTTCAGGAAAACATTCCATAGAAGTATTTGTAAGGATAACTCTAGGCTTCCTCACTACAACAAACTACATTTCTTTTTCCTTATTCACTTCATTCAAGAGTTCCTTCCCACTCATGAGAAGTATGCTTGAACTAGCTTCCCTCTTTTTCTCTTTGTCTTCTATTGGTAACAACATATGTTTCCTACGATTCTTTTCTAGAGTATAAGTATTCTTTCTTCCATCATGAATAACTTTTCTGTCAAACTTCCATGGTCTTCCCAATAAAATATGGCATACATCCATAGGAATTACATCACACAATATTTCATCCCTATAACCGCCTATCTTAAATTCAAATTGGCATTGTTGACTTACCATTACTTGATGTCCTTTCTACAACCATGATACCTTGTATGGGTGTGGATGTCCAGTTGTCTTTAACTCCAGTTTCTCCACCATATCTATGGATACTAGATTGTCATTGCTCCCACTGTCTATAATCATGTTGCAAACTCTGTCCTTCACCTTGCAAGTAGTTCTGAACAAACTTGTTCACTGAGCTGGTTCCTCCATCTCCTTCTCTGGTTTAAGAATAATATTCCTCATCATGAGGTTTTGTCCTCCTTTTGTTGCTTCTGATTCCACATTCTTTTGTTCTTCAACAATGTGTGCTTCACCTCCTCCTTCTTTATTTCTCTCGGGGTATTCTGAAGACTTATGCCATGATTTTCCACAGGTATAGCATCTAACTTCACCTCCTATGTCTCTTCCTCTTCCTCTTCCTATGGAGAAAGAGATTCTCCCTCCATATTGTCCTTCCTTATAACTTCCACCTTTATCATTGTGACTATGATGTTTGTTAGCTTCATGCTTCAGCTTCTGGAACTTATCTCTGCTGGTTCCCTTACCTCTTCTTGAATTTCCTCCTCTTCTTCATTGGAATTGTTTCCTAGACAGTTTATCTTCAGCTTTCAAGGCTGCTTGATAAGAATCCTCAAATTTACTAACATACATCATGATGATCTCCTCTTGTATTTCATATCTCATCCCATTGATATATATGGATATTTTTTCATCCTCATTTTCTTTCTGTCTAGCCCTGATGTTTAGTCTATAAAATTACTCAGTGTACTGCTTCACTGATAATCTCTTCTGTCTCAGGTTCTGCAATCTTCTGAATAAATTTATTTGATAGTCCTTCATGATAAATTTGTCCTTCATCTTGGCTACCATCCTATCCCAGCTTTTAATTTTCTGTTTACCATTGCTCCTACGTTCGACTTGTAGTTCATTCCACCATAGCATTGCATGACCCTTTGGTCTTGTCACTGCATGCTTCAACATCTTTTCTTCTTCGATATCTTCAAAATAGAAGTACTTTTCCATAGCACATACCCAATCTAACAATTCTTCAAGTTCTAAATTGCCTTCATACATTGGTACCTCTATCTTCGCTCTGGCTCCTATCTTTGTAACAACTTTTATTAAATGATCTTGTGCAGCATCCTCTACTACATTTTCTTAGAATTCTATCTCTTCACTCTCAGCTTCACTGATATCTCCAGCATATGGTGCTCTTCTCTGCATTGTTTCCATGGCGTCCAGTCTCATTCGGATTCGCCTCATTTCTTCTTCCATTTCTACGTTTTCTCTACACCTTCTGGGTGGCATGATTTCACTGAATCACCTACAAACATAAATCAAATTCTTAATACCACAATCGATACCAAATTACCTCCTTTCTCCTTTCCTTGTTGTCTTCAAACAATCTCAATATCAGCTCTGATACCACCTGATGCAGCCCCCTACTTCCCTATAGGGTTACACGACCTCCTGGTCAAGGATCTTCGATTATTGAGTCGAATGATTCTTTGGAAACCTCAATGGTCTTGTTTCGTGACTAAACACATGCCCTTTCGGCTCCTTGGTGTAGGTCTGATAGCACCCACAACCTTCCCTTTTTCTCTCCTGTGAAATCTGAGAGTACTGGGCTTTAGCTCCTTTTTTTGATAAGCCTCTTCTTGATATGACCTAGGGCAGCAACTTCATGTGACCACGCAATTACAACCCTCCATCAACATTTTAAATTCCATGCAACTCCTACCCCCGAAATGCTACGAGATCATCGATCTCGCGATCTTGACGATAATTTCTGAACTGACGATTCAGATCTGCACTTTTCAAGTCTACAGACTATATCTTCCCCTTCTCAATCAATGGTCGAGATATGTTTGTGATTCTATACTTTGGGGTTTTGAAATCTCAAACCCTTATTTCTTTTGTACTTCAACCTCCCAAAGCTAACTATCTATAGACACCTTTCCTAATCAATCAATGATCCTACTTCCGCTTCAGGTGTTTGACCTCCCAACTCAGATCAACGGTCCTATGGTCCTCTTCTCGATCGATGGTCGAGATTCCCTTCGGGTCTTCAGACTTATGATATATAAAATATAGAGCTTCACTCTTCTTCCCAATTCGTTTTATCCGAAGCCTATAATCCACTGACTCGTGTCCACTTAATTTGATGGTAAGGGATTACTTTGGGTCTTTAAACGGAGTACATGGATTTATGCCACGCCTCTCTTACATCCCATGACTCTAAATCACTTCGGGATTTTACCCGCAGTTCAAGGATTCATGCCACGTCTCCCTTAGATACGTCGGTCCAAATTCACTTCAGATCTTTGGGTTTTAGCAATCTCAAATCTCAACTGAAACCCCACTACACATTACCCGGAGCTCACGATTTGTTGACAAGTGTCCCTTTTCACATCGACGACTCTCGACTTTTCAGATGTTTGGGCTTCAGATGTTTCAATGTTTCACCTTTTTCCTTCCTTGGGAATCTCAAGTTTCAATCTTGCCTCCTCCTGAGCTCACGATATCTGATGGCTCAGATTCACTTGGTCAATCTGATGCTTGAGGTTAACTTCAGATGATCTGATGGCTTAGGCCCGCTTAGGATGATCGAACGACTAAGATTTCACTTTGGCTTTCTGACTCTTTGGGCTTCGGAAATCTCAAGTCTCAAAACTTGATGAACTCTCACTCTCGAATGTGTGAAGCACTAAGGCTCGTGCACTTTACTCTGATCAAACAACTGTTGATATTTTACACACTGATCCAACAACCACTATCTCTCCTTCTCCTAAGCTTATGATTTCTTCCAACTTAGAAGATTTATCAGTCTTCAAAGATTTCAAACCTTTTCTCCTCCTATGAGTCCAACTCTTGGATCTCGTCAACACTTATGGAAAGTGTTATCCCTTCTGAGCTTGATATGTAAAGGATTCTGATTTCCCATGTGCTCCTTACGTTCTTGGGATTTCAATAACTGAGATCAAATGATTTTTTGAAAATAAATTCTTCTCACCCACCTGGCGTTCCTCTATTCTAGTTTGTCGACGCTTGGTCACTTCTTGACACTATGCACTCCTTGCACCTACTCTAAGTTTCCTTGGTTCTCTCTGAACTCCTCTGAGTCAATATGGGACTCAATCGACACAATCCTTGAGTTCGATATGCACACATTTCATACAAGTTTTATAAGAGAAACAATTGAAACTTATCTAGTTTTGTCACAACTTCATACTATCAACTTCTCAAACGATCATACATGAACGAAAATGAACTACACCACACACACACAAAATATCACATTCATTCAATCATACATCAAAATGAACACAATCCAAGATTTGGGACAATTATGTATGTTCTATTTATTCATGAAACAAATTACATATATTTCTTCTACTCTACTCTACTTTGTTCTACTGATCTCTGTGATATCTATCTCATGATCTCCAAATGCTTTTACAATGCAACAACAAACTATCTAAGGACCGGCTCCACGACCTCTCTTCGTCCTGTCTGTAACCTATCATCTCAAACTCTTAGCGGTTACCTACTTTGTCCTATTACAATAACTAACAATTATTTCTAGATAAGAGTCGACACTCTATATCTGCAACCCCTTACAGTCCTTCACAACTTCACAAACACGACATATTTAAAAATGGTGCTTTCAAAAATATCTCAACAACTTGATTTAATTCTGAATTGATTTCTGATTTGAAACTCTTTCATGTTCAGATGTCATTACTTTGCCTTCACGCTTGCATTTTGAATTTGAAGACGATGCTCCTGCATCATCGTTCCTATATGTACCACCTTTATGGTTTAGTAGCAAGAAGAAATTTAAACGTCAGTTGTCCTAGGGAAGCATACATGTTGTGTTATTATACTCACAAGTGTTAGGTTTTCTTGTCAGATCCTTGAACCATTCTGACCTCTCCCAAGTTTTGACTAATCCTTCTCATGACATGAGAGTTTATGAGTTATAGTAGTAAGATTTGTCTGCCCATTATTCATTCATTCACAACAAGGATTGTTAGAATGAGTCAGGATCTTCATATTTTTGTTGGCCTGCAGATGGCTAGTTTTAAACAATTTCAAGGGTAGCTTCTCTAATGGTAATATGTTTACAGGATTTCCTTTATTTTCTTCCCAAATTCCTATGTAACTAGGAGCTTTGGATTTCAACTTATTATCCATGTAAAGTTTTTCTAGACAAATTTAAGGTATTAATTTATAGTCTTTGTTCATATATTATTCTGTCAGTTTTTGGTTAATACATTTCTATATGGTTTTCCTTGGCATAATTATTTTTACCGTGTTGTATTTATACATTTTTAATACCATTAATGTAAAGAGAATTTTAGGTCCTAGTGTTCCTTGATTCTGGTTAGCCTATGGTCCAAAGAGTTTTTACTTGGACTACAAGGATTATTGACCAAACCCAAAAAAAATAATCTCTAAGATTTGAGTTTTTTTGATAAAAAATTTACTTGGGTATTTTAATTAACGATGGATTCTATTTCATTATTGTGAGGAGTACCCATCAATTTTCCAATCATCCCTCATAATTCACATGTTTTTCATTAGTGACAGAAGGAGATACAAGAAGTGCCTTCAACTTCCATAGTAAGTTTGTTTTGACATGTGTATGTATTTGACTTCTATTTGTATTACTTGGACTTGTACAAATTCCTAACCTATTTAATTACCACTATGTAGGTTCTGAGGAGGTTCGTACCATGGACCCCAAGAATACCCTCGCTTGGAGAAGGTATTCAGGTTCCATCACTAATTATGTTCAAAGAATGATATCACAATATGTGACCACACTATTTGTACAATCTGTCGAGCTAGTCGACCGAATATATATA
>JZKD02S0408078.1:246243-261182 GCA_000966675.3 Picea glauca | reverse complement strand
TGTTGTCTATGTTTTTATGATCCTGTAATTTTTTTTGAACTATGTTCCTTAGAACAAATTCATTAATTGGATACATTTCTAATTTAATAGCTAGACTTACTCTTGATTTCTGATTGATTATCACTGTTAATACGCCTCTATTATCTACAAAATATTTATCATTTTTCTTCCAACTAACTTTATGTATGAATCTATTACATGCATTTATTTTCTCATGATAGCACATAGATCTAATACTATTTTGACTTATTTACACTTTCAAATATTTCATAACCAATAATCCTGAACACAGTAACAAAGAGTAATACACATTAATATTCAAATTGGCATATTCATGATAAAGAAGTAAAACCTGGAATTTAGGGAAACCATACAATGAATACTTTGTTCCTCCAAACCATACACTAGAGTCTCTTTCAACCTATGTCACCCCTGAGCTAATTTCAGAATCCAAGGGGTTGTCTATGTGGCCTCCTGCAGAATTATGAGTACTAACTTGTTGTGTGTAAAAGTATAATTTCTCTGTGTCAAGTCAACAATTAGTGCATAACCTTTCAGAACTATTAGTTCGCATTATAGAATGGCATCTCATTCCATTGTCATGACTTATTTTTGTTTTTCCTAGGACTTGTGACACTTGTCTTAAGCCTCTTTCTTACTGACCACCTGTCAGATTTAGTTTTACATATGTTCAGATATTCTCCTATAAATATGGAATATGTCTTTTGTAGTGGAGTTACTCCACAACTTGTCTTAGGCTTATACCACTTGGCCAATCCCTTTGGATTCCTAACTACCTCTTTAACAACTTCTTCAATGTGTGCCCCTTTTTCCATATGTACTTTATTTTCATAAAATGATAAAGTTTTACATTTCATATTTGGTCAATCGAACAAAGTGTCTTTTGGAAAAATAAATAAAATTCTAAAAATAAAAATAATAATAATTGTCAAAGTTTGAAGTCATGGGGTATCACAATTGGTATTTCCATGCCTTTTGATGTTTAGTTCTAGTTTTAGGTCTTTCCATCCCTTTCTATTTCTAGGTCTAGGTCATGGTCTAGGTCTAGGTATAGTTATTCCCATTCCTTTACATGTCTAGGTATATGTCTAGGTCGTTCCATGTCTAGGTATTTCCATATATAGATCTAGGTCTACCTCTTTCCATGTCTAGGTCAAGACCATGGCTTTCTTTTCCATACCTTGCCTTGTCATGTACGAAAATTTGTAGTGTGAGAGTGCGAGAGGGATAGAGAGGGGACATAGAGAGAGAGAGATAAAGACAGAGATGAGTGAGAGACATGATCTAGAGAGATGTAAGGAGAGAAATGTAAGGAAATGGGGTAGAGAGAGGGAGGGGAACACAAACTGAGGAGGAGAGAGGGTTATTTATAGAAGAGAGAGAGAGAGAGAGAGAGAGAGAGAGAGAGAGAGAGAGAGAGAGAGAGAGGTATGAATAGGGATATAAAAAATAGGAAATAGGACTGCATGTGCATTCCTAGAGTGCATGGACATCCCGAGACTATGTGCATGTTCCTAGCATTCATGCTTGTTTCTAGGAATGCGTGTGCATTATTTCTAATTCAATTTTTTGGGGCGGGAATGGAAACTCTAGAATATGTGTGTGCTGAATTGATTGCGTCAGATTTAGGTTAGTGGTGACAAACCTAGTGGTGACAAAAATAGGTCTTACCCTCCAAAAATGGGCCAATTCCCAAAGCAGATATTTCTCCAAAAAATAGGCCTATGCCAAAAATAGACTTTCTTCCCAAAACATGCATGCGCCCAAAAATATTCTTTGTACAATGAGACTTAAGTTAAAATTTATAAATTCTATGTATGGTGAAGGACTGAATCGATAAGTTTTAAGTATTTATTTCAATTATCTTATGGTATAAGTTACTACAAATATGTTATAAGAAGTTGGAAGGAACATTCTTTGTAATATTTAGTCTCTATGGTTTCATGTTCATAGTAAAACGCCGAAAGAATATTGAGACTATTGTAAAACAATTTGATTTATATCAAATGTAAACAAGGAAACATAATGGTAGTAGTAAAAGAAATTAATATTTACATATATGAGACAATTGTGATGACAATAAATCATTATATTATTATAATATATATATATATATATATATATATATATATATATATATATATATATTATTGTGAATGGAATTAGAGGTGTGTCACATATTGGTATCAAAGTTGTATGTTGTAACACTTGTCCTTTTTATGATATTTATCACTTGGAAATATAACATCTAAATTGTCTTGATTTTCTTCTTACCTCTAGGAAGAAAAATAATTTGATTTAGCAGGAAAATGATAGAAGTACCTGAGCCTTGGGGAGAAAAACCTCATCAAGAGAATCCTGAATAAGGGAACTTAGGTGATAGACATCTCTGGGTGGATCTGAATAATGATAGACATTCAAAAATTATAAAGACAATAACCTATCTGAGAGAAGAACTAAATACTGTGAGAGTAGATAACAAAAGAATTCTAACGGCTCAAGGGGAACTAAATGCAATTTTTCTAGAAAAATTGTGCAATCAAAATACTGATAAAAATAAGAGGAAAATTTCTAGTAACTCTAATATATCTCAAAAAAAAAAAAAATCAGGAAAATTGAAGTATCCTAAATTTGAGCCAGAGTGAGTGTATAAGGATACAAAAGATACTGAAACTTCTACTGAAAGTAGTTCTAGTCCTAAACAAAGAACCAAAACGAAACCTAAACAACATGATCAAGTAATGGGAGAATTAAAGAAGATTAAACCACCTACATTTAATGGAGAAGTGGAGACTGGTGAGGAAACAGATAAAAAACCTTTAAGAAATATTTTAAGAAACAATACCTATCTGAACAAAATTATGAAGATAAAGCCATGGATTTCTATAAACTAAAACTTGGAAATCTTACAATGAAAGATTTATGTAGTAATTGTTTTGAGAAATAAAAAAATAAAAATGAGAATTATAAGAATTGGAATGGGAAAACAGTTGAGAGGTTTGACCTTAAGAAGAAAGGTTTAAACTAAACATTTATGAAACACCATAATAAATCTCTTCCTATAATCAATAGGAAATAGGAAAAAATTGATTATATATATATATATATACTTTTTTTATTAAAAAGACATAATGACAAAATCTATAAAAAGTATTACTCATAAATTTTTATAAAAAATAAAGAAAGCCATCTAAATTGAAAACATAACCATTTAAAAAAAAATATTATATTTTTCAACTTAAATATCCATGTTAAAATACCCTTTAACGCAATTATTTGAAAAAACAAATTATACAAAATACATGATCAATTGAAAATCTTATTTCACAAAATGAAATAAAAGAAAACTAAAACATTATCCCTTATTTCACAAAATCAAATCCCTTATTTCACAAAATCAAATGAAAGAAGACCAACACATTATCCATTATAGCCACATAAATAGTTGAAGCACCAGAACGACTATACTTTAACCATTCATTGACCCAAGAATGAATGGTTAAAGTAGTTATATCAACATGCAAGCATAGGTTTAAAGATGAAAGTATAGAAGGGAATGCTCAAGCCATGGAATCCAACTAAGGTAGAGATTGAAATATGATTGAGAACAAATGAACTCAAATTTGGGCAGAAGGACAACCGAAACCCTAAGTTGAAACCACACAAATATATCGACAAATAAGTGTTTAGCAACTTGCATGAGGTATTTTTCTGTGATTTCTCACATTTGTTGCAGGAGTGGTTATTGAGATTAAAAAAAATACACCCTATAAATTAGATCAAACATCTAGAGTGGAATCTCGTGGAGATCGTGTAGTTACAACAAGTTAATAAAAAATTCACATGCATAGTAGATTTCTAGGTAGACAATATTTTTGCAGGGTTTATCACCGAATTTGTCGTAGATACTGCGAAGTCCCACACTATAGTAGAGCATGATTTTATAAAGGTACCCAGAGGTAGGTACATCAGATCACTATATACTTCAATCCAGATTTTATTGTATGACAACGGTGTGATCAACATGGAATCAAATAGCTAAACTTCCTTGTGTGCATGGGGGAAGGGGGGGAAGCCCTGACAGGAGGTTGAGATATTGACATGGAGATGGATAAGGGAAGGAAGAAGGAGGCCATGGACCCAATTGTGATGGAATAGGACTAGATAAATAATATAATGGAAAAGGTTGGAAAGATGCGCAACAAAATACCTTGTGAATATAAAATGAATAACAAGAAGAGAGCCATAGTTGACAAAGACGGCTCAACGAGCGATGGAGAAGAGGTATATGATATATAGGTTCTGGATCATATTGAGGAAATCCTACATGCAATATACGAAATAAAAACAAGAGGTCCATGGTCTGGAAAAGAACAAAGAACTCCAATCCAGATCACAACTAGTGTGGAACCTACAACCCTGTGTGTGACTAATATAACCGAAAGAACACCAACATTTAGAAAACCATATTTTTGTGGAAGAAGAGAAACAAGACAAGGATCCAATCAAGGAAAATCAACTGGGGGAGAAATTTAAAGAAGTAAGAGTGAATTATCTACACCGCGTGGAGGAAATAACTTAACATAGTTCAAAATGGCAGGACATCATCCCACGACCAGATTACCAGAATTTCGGGGAGAGGCATCAAAGGACCCCGAAAATAATTTATTCATCTATGAGAATATCTTGGAAGAAAATAAGATCGCATATGAGGATACAAATCTCACACTGTTAGCTATCACACTAAGAGACCGCGCACCAGAATGGTACACGAGCTTGGATGTAAACAGTCCAGAGGGAGTACCAATGACTATCGCATACGTGAAATAACTATTGGTAAACGAGTTTCATAATACAAGCTCCTAAGACTAGTACATGAATGAAATGATTGAAATCAGGAAGAAACTAGGTGAGTCTATTTCAGATATTGATTAGAGGTTCAAACGTTTGAAAGATAAGCTGAAATATGTAATTACTAACATGCAAAATAGGAAATTATTTGTGAACTCACTGTTACCACACTTGAAATATCCTTTAAGACAACAAAAGTTCCAGACTCGGACATAGGCTCTACAGACATCCCTGCAACTAGAAGAGAACCAGTATCAATAGAAATATCTAGTAATAGAAGAGTTGAAGGAGGATTTGAAGAATAAAACATTTGAACTTAACCAGAATAAGAGAAAAGAGAAGTTGTTTGGTGTACGGTATGGAGGATGGAAGGACACCATAAGAACAAATGTCCAAGTTTTGTGCAGTACTTGGAAATAGGGGTGTTGAACCCCTTGCCAACATGAGGACGATGGTGTGAGTTTTGTACGATGCATGGGAATGATCCATATCATTTTCCAAGGATGCATAAGTATAATACAATACCAAAAAATTCATATTGCAATTTTAGCAAATCAGTGGGTTGTGATGATAAGGATTGTAGAATGTTGGAACTGATGAGAGAAAGATCTTCATAAACTTATAGGGTACAAGAAGATATGATGAAAGGACAATCCAAACCTCATTTAATCTAGGTTCCACCACCATACAACAATACACATCCACAATACAACAATGCATAACTATAGTACAAACACACACAACCACAGTATAACCCCACACACTACAACTTGGTACCCCAATATAATGCATCGCTAGGAGATCGAGGTGGAGGAAAAGGAAGAGGAGGATTTGGATGAGGCAGAAAACCATTAGTGTGCCACAACTACCAACAACTAGGAAATTATGCAAGGGATTATCCACTTCCATCAATGACATGTATGTACTATTGTGAAATATACCATGGCACAGAAGACTGCCCGACACTCTTGGGAAAGACCTAGGAGAAAAGGAACCAAAACAACCAGAATGTCTAATGGATTTCTTTAGAAGATAGGGATGATGGGAGAAACATCAATATATTCACTCAAGGAGGAGTCAAGACAAGATTTTATGTAGAAAAACATGATCCAACTCAACACCGATGGGTTAAGAATAATACTCAGCCACATAAGCAGTTTGAAGTGAAAAAAGAAAATGAAGCATTTAAGGATGCCAGACAAGAGCTTCTCAAGAAGAAATTTGTGTCTACATGAGTCGTGGAACAAACTAAGGACCCACCAATATATGAGATGCCATATTCAATGGGCCATACCACTGAAGGATAACCTTTAGAGAAAGTAAGTACCATAAAGGATTTTTTGCAATCCTATGTTAAGTTATTGAATGATCCATCATCTGTTAAGGTCTTATAAAATATACTAGAAAGATGAAACATAGAGGTAGAAGGGAAGTTAGAGTAGAAAAAAATCAATCATATCCATACAAGAAGAAGGACAAGAAGATAATTCAAACTAAATGTCTTTCCTAAGAATACATGGAAGTGTATGGGAGAACCCACATTAGGCTATTCACCTGTCCAGTTGAAACTAGAAAATCAACAGAGAGTGTTACCAATTTGAAGGCTTAAAGGTGTGACAATAGATTTGGATGGAGTGTGCACTATGGAATATTTTTAAGTGATAGAGATATTAGATGGCACAAAACCTTACCCAACATTACTTGGATTGGATTGGGCATTTGATAACCATGCTATAATCAACCTGAAGATAAGTAAAATTACTTTTGAATCAGACAAATATAGTGTCATTGCACCATTGGATCCTTCAGAAGGATAAAGGTTTTTATAGGCAACTTGTTTGGATATGGAAGAATTAAACTACTTTTACAGAATCACTGCACAAGACGAAGACTATGTCAACCCAACTACATATGGGGTACATAGTTGGAGAATAATTAAATCATGTGCTTTCGACTCAGATAGATGTTTGGAGAATTGACAACAACGATTACATGAAGTGTCCACAAGGAGGTGCACAAGAATAAACTGTCCAGTAAGATGGGTGGGTACAGAAATAAGGGAACCTCCTAGTTTTCATGGGCTAAACGACTTATAAGAATTCTTGAAAAAATATGAGGAGGAAATGTAGGAAAATCAAAGGTTGTTATCCCTAGATATTACACTGAAGGTGTAGAAATTTCAATACAAATTAAGTATTTCCTGTGATTTTCCCGATCTAACAATTATGCCAATGTTAAATACATAATCTCTTCTACTATTATTCTTGCGGAAAATTAAACCACGATCACAACCACAATCACAAAGTGAAATATCAAGAACAGATAACAGAGAAGTTTTTCTGGGAATGTGTAAAGCTAAAAACCCCACTATCATATATTATGTATATCATGAATCATGAAACAATATCATAAAAAACTCTAATCCAAGAGCTCTCAGTACAATACAATCGTCTCACACTGTCATACACAAATCAACAAATACATGTGCCAATTCTCTGTGTCCAGACAACTTGCGTCCTCTGCACAATCTCTGCAATTCAAATTCTCACAATGATACGAATTGCCTAGTTTGCACATGCTCATAAGCATATTCACTGCATGTGTGATCAAATCACAACTGATAGCCAAATTGTCCCTTTCACCTGTTATCTCAACTGGGTCTCCACTGGATTTCACGTGCATGTAGTTAATCGTGATGAATCTTCAGTTGCATGTGAGTTCACTAATTTACTGAATTCTTACTAGTGCAAGTTTAGTTACAACTAGTACAACTGATCTTAACTCACTTAACTACACCTATAATTCTGTTACAAATCCAACTCACTCAGTTATGAATGAAATAATAGATTAATATTTATTTTCCAATTTATTAAAGGGAAAAGTAAATTAGACACATGTTTCTTGTTGACTTTTCAACACAAAGAAACACCTGCAATATGGTGGGGTGCACACAAAGAAACAATTCAGGACTGGTATAAGTGTAGATGACTATTGCGCATTAGATTTGGCATGGAACATGCAAGTAATATAATGCAAATGTATGACGGTAAATGAACACTTGTTGAACAATTGGAGAAGTGCAAAATATAATGGAAGATGAGACCACCAAAGGAATGGCCTGATCACTTTATTCATACATTGGAAGATATCGTAGGGAGCTGGTACATAGATTAGGAGATGTGTAGTGGAACTACAAAATGATAGGATTACAATAGAATTTTGTAGTAACCTTCTCATTCGAGTATGAGAATGCCAACATTGATTCAGCGCTGAAGCTGATAAGGGGAGTGATTTTTTGGTGAACCAAACTTCAAAATCATAACAGAATAAACAACAGAACAAACAAACTATCAAAGAGTTACTCTCATGTTGTCATGTCGAAGAGGAAACACTAGATGAGGATGATCCATGCAACATTCGCATAATAGATATTGAAGGAGAGAGAGAAGTGGAAGGTTCATCTTTGGAGTCAAAGGCATTTGCTACACCAATCAAAGTTAAGAAAGGCAACATTGGGACGAATGAAAACCCTAAAATGGAAAGTATTGGATATTATTAGGTTGAGAAAACATTAGAAATAATAATAGAGTTACTACATGAATACGATGACCTTTTTCCAACAACCTTTAAAGAGATGAAAGGAACAATAGGGGAGCTAGTTGAGATGAGGATACATAGACCATACAAACTGAATCCAGTGTATAAGTAGAAAGTGAAAGGAGAAATTAACTGAATGTTGGAAGATGGCATTATAGAACTAGTAGAGGAATCTGAATGGACCAGCCCGATGGTAGTCCAAGAAAAGAAGCAAGGGGGGATAAGCATTTTTGTAGATTTTAAGATACTCAATGATGCTTTATCACATGATCCTTTCCCTACCATTTTTATAGATGAGGTCTTGGAGAATGTGGGAGGATATGAAGCATATTCATTCACAAATGGATTCTCAGGATACCATCAGATCAAAATATCTCCAGAGGACATGTATAATACTCATTTTTCTAGAGAATGGGGATCCTACCAATATATAGTCATGCGCTTTGGATTGAAGAATGCACCAACTATGCTTTCAAGGGTAGTCATAGTTTCTTTTAAGGAATTCATACATTAGTTTATAGAAGTATATATGGATGACTGGATTGCGTATAGTCTTTTGAAAGACCATGTAAAAGTGTTAAGACTAATGTTGGAAAGATGCAGGAAATGTCAGATATCATTTAACACCAAGAAATGAATTTTTGGTATACCTTTTGGGATATTGTTGGGAAACATAGTGTGTAAACACGGTTCACTGGTTGACCCTGCTAATATTGTAGTCAATGTGAATTTACCACCATCAAAGTCAGTGCATCAATTAAGAGAAACACTGGGACATATAGGCTAGTATAGGAATTTTATAAAGGGGTATGCGTAGATTATTGCACCAATGGAAAAAATGTTAAATAAGGACAATATATTTAAGTGGAATGAAGAATCGAAACAAGGATTGGATACTCTAAAGGAAAATATGGTGACAACACCTATATTAGTCTTTCCAAATTGGGAAAAGACATTTCATGTGCATGCATATGCATCCGTAATAGCACTTGGAGAAATTATGGCGCAATGAGGAGCAGGGGACTTAGACCATCCTCTAGCCTTTGTAAGCAAGAAGTTGTTAGAATATCAACAGAATTACAACATCACAGAAAGAGAAGGCCTAGCCATGGTATATGAACTTCAAAAATTCAAGCATTATTTATTGGGTAAACACTTTAAAATGTTCATAGATCATTCTTCCCAAAAATATCTAGTCAACAAGATAGTGTTGGGGGGGAGGATATGTAGATGGATGTTATTATTCCAAGAATTCGATTTTGAATTAATAGTCAAACCAGGGAATATGAATGCATGAACTGATCACCTATCAAGGGTAACCAATGGAGAAGAACCTACTAACTTGGAAGACAACTTCCCTGATGCACAATTATTTTTAGTACATGTAGTTGATGAATACTTCTCTAATATTATTGAATACTTAAGTACAAGAGTTACACCACATAAATTTAGTATTGCACAAAAGAAAAACTTGGCATTCATAGTTGCAGACTATCAACTCATTTCAGGTCATTTATACAAGATGGGTGGAGATAGTATTTTGAGAAGTTGTGTACTGGAACATGAATGACCCAGAGTTTTAGCAGAAGCTCATGAAGGTATAGATATAGGAAACTATGCAAGAAAAGATACCACATAGAAGGTATTACATGCAGGATTTGGTGGCCAATAGTTCATAAAGATGCGAAGGAATATTTTCAAAACTATGATGTTTGTCATAGGGTGGGAAAACCCAATAGAAGGGATGAAATGCCCCTAAGAACACAAGTAACTCTATAGGTATTTGAAAAATGGAAAATATATTTTTTTGGACCTATTAATCCACCATGGATAAGGTCAAGAGCTAGATATATCATTATTGCAACTGGATACTTGGCAAGATGGGGAAAAGAAACACCAGTCAAATATTGCAACACAAAGATATCAACACACTTCTTATTTGAGAACATGATCACTAGATTTGGATGTCCCAAGTTCTTTATGAGTGAACAAGGAACTCATTTTATTAATAATACCATCAGGGCTATGACTCAGGAGTTTGAAGTCTATCACCAGAAAAGTACACGATATCATCTGTAGGCAAATGGGAAAGTAGAATCTTTCAATAATATTTTGGAAACTGCATCGACTAAGTTCTACAATGTTAACAGGGATGATTCAGACTTGAAAATACTAGCATTATTATGGGAATATAGGACCACATGTAAGAATTTGGCAGGATAAACACCATTCAGAATGGTGCAGGAATAGGAAGCAATGGTGCCATTAGAATTTCTTGTACCTAGTCTACAAGTAGAAACAATTATCAACATGACAGAAACATGCACAGTACAAGAGAGGTTTAGTCAACTAATGGAAATGGAATAGGACATGATCCTTCTAGGATTTCACCCGGAAGTACAGAAAGCAAGGGATAAATCTTGACACAAAAAACACATTAAAAAGAAAAACTTTAAGGAGGGAGACCTATTTCTTCTCTATGAAAACACATTTTTGCAGCACCCTAGTAGGTTGATAATACATTGGATAGGGAAATATGAAGTAAATGTTGTTATAGATGGAGGATCTATGCGTCTAAAGTACTTGGGAGGAACAAAACTAAAAGGAATGTTCAATGGTAGTCAGTTGAAATTGTACAGGGCCAATCGACCTACTAACTCTTAAAAAGTCATAGTGTAGAAATAAACTCGTGTATATAGTGTACTATTGTAGATATTAGGAAAGAAAAATGATAAAAAGAAATTAAAAGTGGAAAAAGAAGGGAAAAAAATACAAAAATAGAAAAAGAAGAAGAATAGAAGAAGAGGTAGAAGTTGATTGAACAACGAAAAAATGGGAAAAAATGTGAGTGCAAAAATTACTGCGTCAACAAATCTAGGTACAAATAAACTTCGATATTCCTATATTTGAAGGTCAGATAGACGCAAATGTTGTAGACAAGTGGTTGAATCTACTAGAAGGGAATTTTTAAGTCCATAACTTTTCAAATAGAGAAAATATTACTTTTGCGCTCCTCAAAGTCATTCCCCATGTCAAATATTGGTGGGAAAATTTTTGTGAGAAAAATGAAACAAAGGAACCCTCATTATTTACAGTCATGGCCACCTGGGAATCCTTCAGTGATGATATTAAGGAACAATACTACCCTATCGAAAGTTTTGATGACTTTTATACCAAATGGACCACACTACGGGAAGAAATAGACCAATCAGTGCCAGAGTTCACAAATATCTTCCATACCTTCTGCCCCAAGATAGGTATCAAAGATTCAGAGTGAAATCTAGTTCTATGCATAGATACATCCAAAATGAAATGGAATTTCTGGACATCTCATACTTGGGGGCGACCTACCGATATGTCATCAAAATTGAGCAGAAGCTCAAACAAAAGACGTATCAATTTGGGCCTGGGAACCCCTCACGGCAAAATCTAGGAAAGGAAAACCCCAACCAACAAAACAAATGATAGAGCAAATATGGACAGTATCAAGACAACTAGTCAAGGTCAAAAGAAAAGTAGGACACCATAAAGAAAAATAAATATATTGGGAACTGGTGCGACTTCCATAATATCCCTTGGCATAACACTATTGATTGTCGCTCAAAGAAGTCGTTGGTGGCCAAAGTGAAAGCCTCTAAATCAGATGCAGGTTTTGACTCTTAGTCAGAATAAGAAAGTGGAACACATATCATTGACGTGGAACCCTGTGCCATTGTTGCTACCACCAAGCTCTAGCCTGGTGAACCATATGAGCCAGAAGAAGGTGAGTGCCTCTTCCATTTACATATGTGGGTAAAAGGCACCCTGCTGCACTTCATCGTTTATAGAAGTAGCTAGAAGAACCTCATATGAATAGAGGTCATCAAGCACCTGGCCCTGTCGAAAATGTCATACCCACAACCCTACACCATTGGATGGCTCCGCCAAGGAAGCGATCTCCATGTCATCCAATAGTGTCGACTGTCGTATGACATCAATCCCTTCAAAGACGAGGTATTGTGTGATGTTGCTCCTCTCGAAGGTTGTAATGTTCTTTTGGGCCAACCTTAATTATGGAAATGTCATACTATATATGAGTCTAGGCCTCGTAGTGTTATTATTACTTTGAATAGGAAATTGTACATGATACCCAAGGTAGTCCCTCCTAGTGCTATTTCCTTGATCTGTGCTAAGCAATGCAGGAAGGTCATCTCTCATACCGGGAAATTTCTCTTTTTCATGATTTACTCTCAGAGTGAGGGAAATATTGCAACCACATACAGGGCCTCCATGATTGATCTCTCCACACAACAAAATCAAGTGGATAATGTCGTGGAAGAATACTCAGATATCTTCTCCTCTCCTACTGGGGTACCTCTTGACTGTGAGGTCAAACACCCCATCGATATAAACCTAGGTGCATCGCTACCCAATGGGCTAGTTTATCGCCACTCTTTTCTAGAAAACAAGGAGATCAAGAGGTAGATCCAAGAACTTCTCCAAAAGGGGCACATCCATCCCATCTCATTTCCTTGTGGGAGCCCGATTGTGGTAGTGTATAAGAAATATGGGACCTGGAAACTTTACATTGATTATCGGGCCTTGAATAAAATCACAGTCTTAAACTAGTACCTGATTCCCTGAATCAACGACCTCCTTGATCAACTCACGGGGGCCAAATACTTCATTAAGATTGATATGAAGTTTGGCTATGATCAGGTCCCAATAGAATAGATAGATGTATGGAAGACTGCCTTCAAGTCAAAAAAAGCTCTTTTTGAATGGATGGTCATGCCCTTTGGTTGATAAATGCTCCAACAACTTTTATGAGGATGATGGATGATATCCTACAACCTTTGACCAATACTTTTGTAGTGGTGTATCTGTATGACATCCTCATCTACAACAAGATTTGGGTGAAACACTTACAGCATATCCAATAGGTTCTGCATACCCTGCGACAACACAAACTATATAAAAACTTGGAAAAATACTCCTTCGGCATGGACATGGTCCATTACTTAGGCTACATAGTTTATCAATATGGTGTGCATGTGGATCCAACCAAGATCTAGGTCATCCGTAACTGGCCAGCCCCAACCACACTCACTGAACTTCAGAGCTTCTTGGGCCTCGCCAATTTAAATCGCAGGTTCGTTTTGGGATTATCTCATATCACTGCTCGCATGGGCCCTAAGCCAAGTAACCAGGGGTGGAAGTAAGGAAACAATTGTGTGGGGCATGTCTGAACAACAAGCCTTCGATGAATTGAAGAAGCGTTTGTGCTCATCCCCTATACATATATTACTGGACCTGAAACATCCTTTTGAGATTGAGACATATGCTTCAGACTATGCTTTAGACATCGTTCTCACTCAACATGGCCATCGCGTGGCATATCATATTGAGAAACTATCGTATGTTGTCCGTAAGTACCCTACTTACGACAAATAAATGTACTCAATTGTGCAAGCCTACCTTGAGTGGAGACATTACATTCTTTGGAAGGAGACAATCATCCAAACTGATCACAAGCCACTACAGTTCATCCAGACCCAAGGGAAATTGAAAAATGATTGCCATCATAAGTGGTTGACATGCTTACAAAAGTTCCACCTCAACATCAAGTATAAAATAGGAAGTACCAACTGAGTTGTTGATTATCTCAGCCGATCTCCAGTCTATTAGGTAGAAATATTGTCGTTTAATTTTGTTGTACTACTTGACCAACTATTTAATTTGTCAATCTGAGGTTCATAGGATTATGCAACACATACACTATATATGCAGGACTGAAGTAGAATTAATCTAATCTAAATTACTGAAATGAAATTAATCTAGGAAAGCATTGAAAGACTAACTAGGAAAGTAGGAAATTAATCTAGGAAAGCATTGAAAGACTAACTAGGAAAGTAGGAAATTAATCTAGTAAAACAATACAACATGTGCAGAGTTGAATGACAAAAGACATATGTGAGCTCACACAATAATTCTATCTCATATTACATTACAAGAATCAAATGAGAAATCATGAAAGCATGACAAATGAAAGAATACAAATCAAAGCTAAGAATCCCCTTCTAATACTTTAAGCTAATCTCAGTCTAATCTCTCATCTCCAACTCTCCGCAAATGAAGAGAGAACCCTCTCTTTTATACATGAGAGTCTTGAAGATAAGATAAGAGTCTCATAATTACAGATCCACTATTCTCTCAACCACTTTCCTATTATTACAACATATGATCCCTTCAAATCCTCCACACATCTCTCACAAATCTTGGATAAGATATGCCATCAAAATCTCCATGATCTTCTCCTTTGAATATGCTTGAATGATTGTCCCAAATATTCTTCAAATCTTCAAATCTTAAAGATGAAATTCGAATTTGAGGCTAGGTGGTAATATTTGACTTTGTTGAAATCTTCAAATATACCTGTACACATCATAAAACTCATCCAACCTTGAGATATAATGAAAATATGTTAATTT
>JZKD02S0408078.1:184461-194907 GCA_000966675.3 Picea glauca | reverse complement strand
TAATATATTTCCATGTTAGAAAATTAAAAAATAAATTTAATTGTAAAATGCACTATTTTATATAAGTTATTATAACTATTCTTAATCTATAAAAAAAAATATAAAAAACAATTTAACTATAAATACATAATAACAATAATATAATGCAATAATTATATATACTTTTTCAATACCATGTTTTTTTTAAATAAGATTGATATATTTCAATGTTACAACCATCTTAAAGCTTCAAAGTATGCCTTTGGTATGGTTTTTGTATTCATTTGAACAAGTCTTTTTTGTCTTCATTTGAATTTAATTCAATTTTGACGAAATACTTATATTTTGTTAAATAAATCTTAAGTTTATGGTATCAATATGATACCCAACCATCTTAAAGGTTCAAAGTATGCCTTTGGTATGGTTTTTTTATTCATTTGAACAAGTCTTTTTTTGTCTTCATTTGAAGACAATTCAATTTTGGCGAAATACCTATATTTTGTTAAATAAATCTTAAGTTTATGGTATCAATATGATACCCAACCATCTTAAAGGTTCAAAGTATGCCTTTGGTATGGTTTTTGTATTCATTTGAACAAGTTTTTTTTTTGTCTTCATTTGAATTCAATTTAATTTTGACGAAATACTTATATTTTGTTAAATAAATCTTAAGTTTATGCTATCAATATGATACCCAAGACATTTGACATTATTTAAGTATTGAATTATTGAATTAGTAATTTTTTAATGAGTTTGATAAAAAAAATTGTTTTGTTATGATGATATTAAATGAGTGGTTTTGGTTTGAAATTCATTTTTTATTATTTAAATTTAAATATTATTATTAAATTTTAATTATTGTATTTTTTAATTTTTGTTGGGTTGTGATAAAATATACCTATGTTATTAGAGTTGTTTGGGTGGATGTTTCTCAACAGCTTGATTTTCTATATGTTTGGAAATGTTTGAGAATATTTTTTTTTAAATGAAGAAGCTTATGGGGAGCTTCTTCATATTGTAACCATTTTTTCATTGGTTAAGAAATTGGCTGAGCAATAAAGGATATCATTTCCCCTATTTATGTTTCTTTCTCTATTGTGATGTGTGATTGTTTATCTTCATTTTTTGTCTATGTTCATGAATTTTGTTTGCAGTATTGAATTCCAACAAGTGGTATCATAGCTGAGATCAAGTGAAGGTCTGTGAGAGTTGAGGGAAGATTGAAATTCACGCATAGAGAAGGAGAGTCTACTACAAGGGAACCAAAGGTTTCACACTATGCCCATGAGCAGGAAAAACCATATGAGTTTGAAAGGTTGTTGGATGTTGAGTGGAAAGGTCGGTGAGCCAACAGAGTTGGAATCCATGGTAGTGGTGAGAGCAAGGTTTCCTCTTGGGTATATCGCTGAACTCCAAGATCTACAGTTTGGAGGATGAACACTAAGTGTTTGATGGAATCCCTCAATGAGATGATCATATACCATTATGATGAGTTGTTGGAGGAAGAAAATATAGTTCTAGTGGTGTTGGTGCCAATTCAAGCATGGAAGCAGAGTGTTGGTGGGCTTACTCAGAGTCAAGGGAATGGTGAAAGACATGAATGGAAAGTTTGAGGTGGAGTTATTTTAATGTAAATTGGCATAGGGATATAAGATCTGGTTAGGCATGTATACCCTAGTTTTGAAATGTTATCGACAAAGTGTAGAAGGTCATGGATGATTTTAGGGGATAAATTTTTCTCATAGGATAATTTTCCATGTTTTTTACCAAAAAATATTTTCTATTCTAAACATGATTTGCCCAAATTCTATAGTATAAAATTATTTTACCTTAAAAATCGTCAAAATGTTATACAAACTATATTAAATCTATATAAATTTGAATACTTTTACAAAAATATCGCCAACCATTTTATAGTTGGCATATGAAGGATAAGTAAGATTCGCCAAGGTTTTTACATTTTAAAATCAATTTTCAACCCTAAAATCATCCCTATAGAAGACCATGGAAATAGGGGGAAGAATGTGGTATTCTCGGACACATTGTCTTTGAGAGAAGATTGATAAGTTTTGGTCATGGGGGCAACTTGGAAAGTTTTGGTTATTGGGGGAAGTTAGGTCAAGAGTTGTGGTTTTTGGGCACATGTTTATGGTATCTCACGGTTTTTTGAGCCTATGTATTGCATGTAATGAATCTTTGACATTATCCTAGAGGTGAGAGGTGAAGGATCACTTCGTTGGATTGGACATATTCGATCAAGGGACTAAATATTTGTTAGTTATGGTGATGGAGTTAAGGGAAGTAGATTGTGGGATCCTACTACCCACAAATCATCATTAGCAGGTATGTGTACATGGAACAATCACAATTTGTTCATGAGGAGAACCAAATATTTTCTTGTAAACTGAGGAAGTCATTGTATGGCCTCAAGCTCGAGCAGGAAATGGTACAAGATGTTTGATTCCTTCACGGTGAGAGAAAATCTACTGGAAATTTGGATAACCCTTGTGTTTATGGCATATTCATTATCTTTTTGATATATGTTATGCATGTAGCAAGCACAAGAATGGTTGACATCAACAACTTGGCTCAGTTGGCTAGGACAATTGATATGAAGAATCTAGGAAAAACTAGATAAATCTTGGGCATGGAAGTACATAGAGACAAGAAATATGGTAAGCCTTGGTTATTGCAATAGAATTATGTGGAGAAGATACTCAGGAAATTTGGTATGAATAATATGAAATTGATAAATATCTCTTTGACTTTCCATTATGTGTTTTCTTCAGGTTTATGTCCAAGTAATGAAGAAGAAAATGGTTATATGTATCATGCATCATATGCTAGTAGGAAGTTGGATGTATGTGGTTAAATGGTCATATATTTCACATGCATTTTGTGTTGTTAGTGGACACTTGAAGAAACCAAGTAAAGAGAATGGAAATGGGTGCTTCAATATCTAAGAAGCACGAGTATCAGCTATAGTGGTTTCAATGAATTAGTTTGTGGCTATTTTGATTCATTAAAGGTGGAATGGTCCATACAAGAGAAAATTGTGTAGAGATGTTTATGAAACTAGAATTGTTAGAGAAGATGCAACACTGTTTGGCTTCTATTGGCTTGAATGAAGGTCATGCTTGATTTCTTGGGAAATGTAAGGTGGAGATTGTTGGGTTGTGACAACACATACCTTTGTTGTTATGTTTATTTGGGTGGAGGTTTCTAAAGCATTTGGATTTCCATATGCTTGGAAATGCTCAAGAATCTCTTGTTTAAAAGAAGAATCATGTGAGGAGCTTCTTGAGACTTGTAACCATTTCTCCATTGGCTAAGCAATAAAGGATATCACTTCACCCCATTTCTATTTTTTTCTTTTTTTTGTTGTTGTGTGAGATTGTTTATATTCCCTTTTCATCTAGTTCATGAATTAAGTTTGTAGGCCTAAATTCCAACACTCTTCACTACATTTAAAGTATCTAGTTACTTTAAAAGTTTAAATTTGATGATTAAATTAACCTCGTTTGTTGTTTTGGATGTCATGGATTAAATACATTTATTTAGAGATTTTTCCAATTGCTTCCAGGATATGAGTGGGGTTTGAAGGATAAACTTTGCTTTGTCCATTTTATGTTGAACTATTTTCTCATACAAGAATATGAAACTTATTTTATTTATCCAAGAACAACTTGTTTTAACTCTTTAAATATATCTTCTTTAGAGTTCACAAATATTTGGACCATAAAGAATGAAATTTATTATCAAAATGCATTTTCCTTAAAATTCATATATATTTGGATTCTAAATAATTGATTTTTTTTTTATCAAGTTTTACAAAATTATTTTTCATCAATATAAGAAAGAATCATTTATGTTAAAAAAGGTGATTAAAATTTCTTATCATATACATTATAGTTTTCTTTTTAATTTTGTTTATAAATTAACTACTCTATTGTCAATGAAATTTGTAGTCATAAATAATGTATTTTTGACATTGTTATAATAGCTCTCCCAAAAATTCTAGTTAGTTTCTTTTTGGAGAGTAAAAGATTCATTGTGTCTAGAGGTATTTTCTATATATAAAGAAAATGAAATAAAATGTTTATGAAAGATAGTTAAAACATTTAAATGGTGTGATATTTAATATGAAATTTTTTTAATTCCAAAATAAATATAAGTTGATATTTGATTGGAAATGTTTCATTGAAATACTACCTATTTAGTATAAAGGTTAAAATATTAATTTTTTTTATTTATAAAAATTTAAATAAAATTAAAGATAATCTAACAAACTATGGTACACATTATTAAATAATTAGTAATGTGACCTAGTCTATCCATTTTAATGTTCGGTTTAAACAATTAGGTTATCTGAATTCCACATTAAAAAATTGACATGGTACATCACAATTTGAATGGTAATGTTTAGTTTTAAACAACCCATGAAAATTACTTGACATACTTGATGTGCCATGTAGGACTTTAAATTTCGAAAGTGAAAATTTATAAACGTACGAAACTAGTAAAGGAATCCCTGCCATTGGGAATAATTAGTAATAGCTTTCGTCTTTTAATCGAAAACTCATACATTCATTGTGTGATACAGCAGCATATGAACAGCCCAGATTCTACATGGAAAGAAACCAAACCCAGAGGACCAGTGTCGTCTTCCACCTCTTCAGAGTCTTCGATTAGATTCAACCCAACAGATCACGTATCTGTTAAAATTTAATTCTTGTAGTGAGGCATGGACCCAGTCTGCCATATGGATGGTTGGCAGTCTGGTTCAGTTTTTTTATTTTTCAAATCTGTTGATCTTATCTTTTTTCAAGAAACATAAATCATTATCAAAACCTAACTTTGATGTATCTTATAGGTATTGAATAAAAAAGAAACAAAAATCATTATCGGAACCTAACTTGATACATCTTATAGGTATTGAATTTAATGGGTGTCCTTCAAGCAATAATCATTCCGGCCATTGCCTCCAACCGACAGAAATTTGATATAAATATTGTTATATGTGAATCATAACCACTAATGTTGTTATATAAAGAATAGGTTATGTTTGAGTGGACTACAAACACAGATAGGCCCGTGAAGAGGCATAATGTCAAGAGTAGGGTGTCCAGAGGGGATACCATTAATAGTAGTAGTGGCCCTAGGGGCCTAAGTGATGAATCCAAAAACCATTGGATATTGTGGAGTGTTGGAACCTTAGAAGAAGATGACAGACAAAGTAGAGGAGAAGGAGAAAGGAATGAAGACAGAGGATCCTAGAGTGATCTGAGAGAATAATTGGTGATTGTGAATGGTCTGACACAGTTGCAAGTAGGTAAATATTTAGGTCTTCTCACAAGAAATGTTAGAAGAAGATCGAATTATACCCCTTTTGAACCATCCCTCTTGTGAATTTTTTATCAAGAAGAAAGAACTATAGATAGTGAAACGATTGGAGTAGGAGAAAGAGTAGAAGGAGAGAGAGGATGAGAGACAAGTGAAGAAGTAGGAGAAGCCAGTACCACTTTACCAAGAGATGTATTAGTAGCGAGGATTTTGGAAACAAACAACCAAATTAGGGGATTTGGTTTGAGAGGGATGATGGAAAATCAAGATAGCACCATGAGGCTACCCTTGCTCCATGAAACATGAAACGATGATGCAGAACAACATTGGTTCACATGCAAAGCTATATGTTCCATGAAAAGGATCACAGATCAATCAACAAAGATCACACATTTGGAAACCACGTTTGGTGATAGAACCTTGATGTAGTACATGATGTATAAGGAAATTGTAACAATGGGATAGGTAAGGTCTCTTACGAAAATAAAGAGGGATTTACTAAAGGAATTTAAAAATCCCAAGTCCAAATCTCAGTGTATTACTGAGAGCCAATAGATTGAGAAAGAAAAAGGAGAAATTGTGTGGGATTGTGATAAAGGGTTAAATATTTTATTGGATAGGATGATGTTCCAAATCTATGATATCCAGCATAAAGGGTGGTTTATTGTGGTGTTGTTTCCCCATATCTAAGCTCTAGTAAGCTAACTAAAGGAGATGACTCAAGTGGAGGTGGTAGAAATTTCAATGCATCTAGAAGCTACACCGGTATGGACAGGGACATCAACATGATTGACACAGGTGTAGTCACACCTAGCCAATCTAACAATGTAGTTGCAAGATTTGGAAAATATTGAAGTCATGCATGAGAAATTTTGGTGTACCACATGTTTCATTGAGGGGCATTGAAGGGATGAGTGCCTTATACTTCTAAAGTATGTGGTGACAAGTTCACTGAGTCCATTCCCGAATGAACAATCATAATGACATGAGATATTGATAGTGTGCTTGTGTACTACCCTACTTCCAAATTTTTCAAAAGTATCAAAAGACACATCATACTCCATTCTGTAAGTTTTGTAAATCCATGGGCATGATTTCATCAAATATCGATCACTCCAACTAATGAAAGACAATGCCTTTGATGTATTTTAGGTATAGGAAGAATAAAAGGGTGGTGATTGTAGCAATGTTGAAAGAGGTGGATACCAAGAAGGTCCTAAATTTGGATATGGGCATGATTACGACTGAGGATATGGTTGAGGGGGATGTAGACCCCCCACTTATTTCAATTGTGGAGAAATTGGTCATGTATCAAGGTTTTGTACCAAAATGAATGTGCGTTGTGCATACTACTACAGTCTTGAACATGTTATAAAAGACTGTACCGAGTTAGTTAACAAGTTAGAAGAAGAGAAGATACATTGAAATATGGTACATGCAGGGCCATGCAAAAGTAAGAATAGATATGAAGAATTTGATGTGTGGGTGGTAAATCAAGGAGGAGAGAAAAAGGGAATGGATTGTGAGCAGGATGAGAGATCGAGTCGGAGGCCAAAGAGGAATATAAAAAACATACCACAACCCCCTTCTAAGTTTGATGCTTTGCATCAGAAACATTTTTTCCGCGATGTGTAGAGATCTATTGAAGAAGAAATAGAACATAAAGAGTTGAAATTCACAACACAAATATCACTTAAGGAGCCTCATATCTATGAATAAGTGCAATGAACAACACAAAGTTCATTGGAGGATGAAATCTAGGAAGAGGTTTAGTGGGTGACATAGAGGCCACTAGAACAGGCTCACACCTGAGAAGAGATATAGTTCGCTACACAATGGTTGTTGGAAGAAGATCATATGAATGAGGAGTTGCAGTGCTCAATTCATATTTTGATGGAGGAAGAATGCATGCAGTAAAAGTTGTGACATGTTGAGAAAAGAGCAATGGAGGACCACAAAATTGAATATTTTAATTACATAGCATGCAAAAAAACATTGCACGACCTAGGTCATGGAATGGACACATGTGATCAAGCAAGTAATTTATTACGTTTTTATTTGAGCTTTCTCAATGATCATTATGCTATGAATAACTTGATGTATATTCTAGCGACTTGTATGGGGAAGGAGTCGATGGAATGGACTATATCATATCCCCTAACAGAAAGATATTTGTGCCAAGTTAGTAAGAAAAAGTGCACAGGACATGAATTCAAGATGACAATAGAGCTTGGTGGCTATGACATGGATAGAGTCATGTTGTATCTATGATTTGACATGAGTATCTTACTGAAAAAGGCCTAGAAGGTGATGGGTAAACAACAATTGGTCTGGTTTTCCATTCAGTTGTGGTTGGAAAACCAATACAATAAATACCCCATAGGTCGATTGTAGCATTAGAAGTCAGTAAAGAAGGGGTAAAAACAAAGGATGACTTTGAGTTCATAAATATCATGGATGACTCTGACCCATACCCTGCATTGTTGGAAATTGATTGGGCCTTTAACAATAATGCAATGCTAAATTTGAAGAAGAGGTTGATGTCCCTCGAAACAGATATGATACACATGGTCTCACATATGGATCTATATGAAGGAGAGAGTTAAAATGAGCCAGTGGATGAGGATGCATGGAGCTCAACTATTGAAGACATATATAAGATTACTAGGCACTTGGATGATTACATTAAACCTACCACATATAAATAATTAAGATGGATAAATTTCAATTCATATGATAGATTCTTAAGATGCTATGGAAATGTGGTAGCAAATTTATATGAAGTGTCAATAAGGAGGTACATTCATATCTTTGTAGAATTATGCGAAGAATAATTTGTATCCTATCAGTACGATGGCTCAGAACTAGTGGACACATTTATTGCATGGATAGGACACATTCTCGAACATCACATGGTTCACACTCTTGACATAGTTCTCATAAGAATTCCTACGTGATGGTGGGCCACCCATTAGGAGCCTTATAATGAATGGGTTGTGAATGAATCATCTATGTGGGAAAGGTTTAGACCTAATATGGATATTCATCACTACTTGTGTTGTTGTGAATGGTTGTGGATAGCCATGCATCAACATTGGACATGCCACATATGATTAGAGGGCCCGCACAACCTGGTAAAAAATAAGGATAGTCCCCTTGAACTTGGGGTTTCTATTGCGCATATCAATGATTCACGCGCAAAAGAAATGAATTTCTCTAAAAAGTATGTGGTTGATGAAATAACATCGGCTCATCCTATCAAAACTTACCTCATTGAGAGAAAATACAAATCCCATAAGAATAACACACTCCAGGATACTATGTAGGATAGATATGGGTGAATAAATGTTTAATCACCCATGGGTCATTGCGATAAAGTAACCAAGGGAAACCCATGTCAGGGTGCACAGGAAACATGTGTGGTTCCCTAGATGAGTGACATGTGTGCATGTATAGAGATGTATCGATCATAATCAAGTCTCTATGATCCCAATATTCTCAGAAATTAAGATAGTTACATGTCCATTATGTGGTACTTCAGGAAAAATATCATTAACATGGAGTTTAGTAGTAAATGCTATAGAATTCCTGAAATTTCTGCATGTTTTGCAATAAAGTTAGTCATCATATGTTATTTATGCACAAGGATTAATCCATTTCATGAATCATGAATGCCGATGGAAGCATCCCATGTAAATTTCAACCATTTATATATTGATGGGACTGTGGAGATAATATACATATGATTGACCCAGAGGATAGTGATGGTTATCCTATGAAACTCTTAGTTCTTAATTAACCTGAACACACCTCCTAGATGTTTTTTTGTACCCTCTTCGTAAATTTCCATTTTAAAACTTAATGTTGGCTAATTTAATGTAGATTTTCCCCAATCTATAAATCAAAGGGTCCACAATATGAGTTGAAAGGGAGCAATATAAGTAATGGTAAGTGGAAGTATCAACCTCTTTTCCAAACATTATCTTTCCACATAACCCCTCTAGAATAACTCTCATGGCTTCATCAAGAATACCACAGACAACAGAGCCAACATTGCCTCAACATGTGAGTTTCACCATTTTCTGGACTAGGAGAGTGAAGGAAGTCTAATTCATAAATTGCAATGTTTGTGACCACGGGTACTTCCCCACCTTGGCTTTCCATAATCATGCTTTCATTGTTCCAATTGAAAATGGTAAGCCATTAGTGCTCACACAAGAGTGATACCAACCCCTTAAGAAAGCCAACATTCTCCCTCTAATCGACTGCCCTTATTTTTTGCATAGTGGTATCATCACTCGTGTGTCCAAATTTCACTCATCAGCCTTCACAATGGGTAATTTTGGTTGGGGGGAAGTATATGGTCATTAAAGTAGCAATATATTCTATTACATGCCTACCCAGGAATGATGATGAGCTAGAAAAATCCTTATCTGCTAAATATGTTTCACAACACAATATATACGACACATATAATACATTCCATGGTCGACGTGGCAACTTCATTTCATAAATAACCAAACAACCAGTTCACTTTTCTACGCATTTTATAGCCTGCAAAATCCTACGTACTTGTATAAAGGAGGTGTTCCCATTCTAGGTAGTCATTGTAGTTGAATGGCGTGTAGCCAATCTTCAAATGGGGTGTAGAGAATAAACTAGTGGATCCCATGGGACCTTGAAATAATGGGGATGCATGATTAATTTGGTAAGTAATTTACTTGCGTGCCTTAAATAAAGTTGGCGGATGATTGCTTATAATTATTCTCATGCTTGTATTTATTCTCTTGTGCCCTTAAATTCATAGATTAGATTACTTTTTTCACCTCAAAATTTAGTTGATCATCATATTCTTCCATGGATAATGTTTGACTTGAATTATAATGTGATTAGCCTACCTTGCGCCATTAAGTACCCTTGTTGCATTGTTCGACAACACAGGTATTCCAACAGAGGATGAACACCTTCAGTAACCACTCAGATAACCAGATCAAAGATCAACACACCGGTGTTTTCATGTGGTAAAACCCCTACGGGGAAACATCCACGGCCCCAGCCAATGCAGCCACTTGGAGCAGTTTATTAATGCAAAGAAAAAGATTACAGAGAGATTTTACAAGAGAG
>JZKD02S0408078.1:151350-177054 GCA_000966675.3 Picea glauca | reverse complement strand
ATGCTGGGCGTATTTATTTACAGTGACAGCATTACAGTGGGATTTCTCTTTAATTCATGGCGGGCTCTCGTCCTCTGTGGGCAGATGCAATCCCGTGGGCGTTCCTTCCTTGCTTGGGGGCGTTTTTATTAACTGTTGGTCTTCTGTATACCACCGTGGGCATTTCGTATCACCCGAGTGAACAATTTGTTGTAAATGCGTTCTAATTGCTGTTACAGTCTTTTTATATAAAAATAAAACTAAATAAAAAATAAAAAAAAACAAAAACAAAAACCCCACTGCCCCTTTCTTGCGTAGCTCTGTGGATTGCTGTTCAATTGTATTTTATAGGTGCTTGATGGAAGGATACCCATGGTTATTGTGGGGGACCATCCACACCTTGGTTATTCCCAGTCACTGAACGTTCCTGGCATTTTCGTCCATGCCTGGAACGACACTCTCCTGTGCAAGAACCATCCCCGGGTCACCTCCCTTTCACTTCGTTTGGGGGCGAGACTGTAAACCCTGGCAGCTCCTGGGACAGCCGCCTCTGTGAGGCATGGTTTAGTCTGCGCGCATCGCGTGCCATACCGCCTGGTGCGTTCCCAAACCGCCGCCGGGTGACCATCTTCTTAGTCTCAGCGTTAACCCTCGGGGTACGTAAATTTGCGCGACCCTAGTGAAAACCTCGACTCGGTACCCTGAGAATTTTAGACTTGACTTAACCACTGGTGAACACTGTAGCGCGTCTGTCTAATTATGAGTGGCTGAATGCCACCGTTTACTTACCACCTGGCCCGCGTTTACTCCACGTTCCACCTGCACCTTGCTGATTTATTGCGTTGACAGCCTTCGGAGATGGTGTATTATTAAGCGACGTGATCTCTCATTTCTTCCTTGAAATTTGCGGGTCCCCTAAATTAAGCTTATGGAACCCCTGTCAATCCTTAATGGAGTCATGACGGCGCCGAGCCTTTAACCCTGCTGTTGATTATTTATTGACTACGTTCTGCTGGAGGTATTAGTTTACTCGTTATTGGGGAGTTTTAACTTATTTCCTTCTCCGGTGAATTGGGGAGAACTAAACAAAGGACGTCGATTAGTCGACGCATTTTGGGGTTCAAGAACGCGCCATAAGGATTCTCGGATTTTCGCGACTAATTAAACCCTGTTCTGGTTATTCTATACATTGAATGATGTATCCGTTCATGCACGCCAGCGGCGAACTGTTGCTGTGATCCTTTATGTTTCCTCGGCTTCTGGGCCAGACCTTCTGCTCCACACTGATTTCAAATCCGCTCTGTCTTGGATATGGCGTAACGCGTGGCACGGGACACAGTGGCCTTAGCTCAAGGAGGAATCTCTTTAATGAATGCTTGAATGGCGTGAGGTATTGTAAAGCCCTTACTTTACCTTATCGATACAATTTTTTAAGGCGGGGACCTATCTTTTATTTAATAATTAAGAAGGGATGTTCTTGACCTTTTTAATTAAATAGAAGATGCATTGTTTGTTTACCCCGTTGAGAAAGGATTTTTCCTTACCAATTTATTTAAAGATAGTATTATTCCTTTAGTCATTTATTTAAGGAGGGATTATCCCTTTAAGCAATTATTGAAGGAGGGATTGTTAGTTGTTGCGACTGGGTATCTGGTTTTAAACTTTTAAGTCCAAACATAGACGGGATGGGAACCTTACTTTCCTCATTTTTATGCGTTGTTATTTTTTATTCGGCATTGTAAATATTGTTAATATTTTAATGTCCTTTTTAAATATGGTTAGATTGATTATGGTCATTTAAATATTGTTATCATCATAGTGGAATATTCTTGGACTTTGGGGGATGTTATGGAACATAAATGAGCATGGTAAGAGCATGGTTTACCACCCTAATATGGAGTATAACTTTAGAAAAATAAAAAGGGTCATTTTTATTATAATAGCAAGGTTATAGAATGTTAGGTGGTGTCAATATAACATTAGAATTGGATGGTGTAAAGATACGGACTTGGAACATAAAAGGTAAGGTTAGGGTTGAATAACCTAGAGACATAGGGTGACTATGCTTTTATGTTAATTGCAAACTAAGGTATTAAGAGGTAATGACATTGCATTTTATCGTAGAAAAGGGAAGATTGATGGTTACTAAAATTTATTTTGGGAATGTTATTTAGTATCTTATTGTTTTATAAGGAGGTTGAGACAACTACAGCAATGCTAAAGTTACTACTCATAATTAAGGTAATTGTTTACAATAATGGAAATGAACTAAACATTGATTGGTGACATTAGATCATGGAAACGATTGAGGAAATGCCAAGTTAAAGTCAAGCTTAGGTTTAATGTTATTGTCTTACGGTAATGAAATGTTGTGAACATTTAATGGTTATGCTAACATTGTATTTAATCCAAGTGCATAAGTTATATGGAACTACTGGTTATGCTAATAGCGATATTGAACTAAGGGTTATGGAATCACTGTTATGGAACTTAAGGTTTGCGCTAATGTTGTGCGAAGATTAGTGTAGTACCTCTGTTAACATAGAAATGTAAGGTTGTAGATTATTTTATGATTGGAATATAGTTGGTATTATGCCTTTAATTGTTGAGGTTGATGTTATTTTAGGGTCGCTCGGTATTGAATGGCACTTATTTAGGAAGACTGTTAAATAAATTTACCTTATGCTCTTGTTTAAGATAGTGTCAAGTTAAGGAAACTATAGTAAAGTTAAGGTGGATGAATGTGACGGTTTAGGGTTAGGTTAGTTAATTGAGGTATACCATGGCGTAGTCCTTATGGAGAGGTAAATGTAGCTGTATCGGTATGGAGGTCACCTATTGATGAAGGTGCCTATTATTGCGCAAGGTCCAAGTGATATAATTTAATGCATATGTTAGTTCGTGATAACGAAGTCATAATGTTTTGTGAAGGGCGAGCTTACTGTGGCCACATTCTCGTTTAAGCACAATAGAATCCTTCCGAGTTAGTGAAGGAAGGGTGTAGTTCTTAAAGTTACTGTGGTACTGGGTGGGTAAACCTTCCGTGTGTTGGTTCTACTGGTGTCGGACGGGATATAGACACCTCTTATAGCTTAGTATTCTTGTCCATGTGTAATTCTGGGGGAAGGAATCCAGTGCCGTATCAGTAGTCTCGGGCTGTTTAAAGGCACAGTTCCACTACTGCGACTCTACTGATGGATTCTTTCGAGTCGGTGACAGTACTGTGCCTATCCCCGGGTGTCTGTCTCTGCCTATAGCTTTTAGTTGCCACCTCCTGTTCGGGGGCGTTTTCTTCTTTCCGTCGTTATGACAGGTCAGGTCGTCTCGATGTGTTCGTCTTACTTGCGTCCTGTTGGTTCGAGTGTTGACATAGAGTCGAGAGGTTGTTTTCTTCTGCACACGCTCAGACACTTTAAAAAAAAAAATAAAAAATTCCTGTCGACTGAGTAGTTGTCCTTAGCTAGGAGGGGTGCTACAATATCTAAAAAAGTAGCAGCCCGAAAAAAAAATACAAACCGAAATAAAATCAAAACTTTGCAAAAATTTAAAAATGCGTATTCAGACTTTATACCTTCAGATTATGACTGTAATGGTCGTATCTTGGGAAAAAAGAAACCTTTTCGAGTGAAACGAAAAGTGTTCTTGAATGAAAAGCGTGCTTCAGACGCAATGGAATAGTCCTTTTAGCCCAGAAATGTACATAAATGTCAGAAAATGGAGATGAGGAAACTCGCCTTCATGATCTTGATCTACAACAGGAGCGGGTCTTCAAACAGGCTCTGATACCATGTTCGAAAACACAGGTATTCCAACAAAGGATGAACACCTTCAATAACCACTCACATAACCAGATCAGAGATCAAAACATCGATGTTTTCATGTGGTAAAACCCCTACGGGGAAACATTCACGGCCCCAGCCAATGTGTCCACTTGGAGCAGTTTATTAATGCAAAGAAAAAGATTACAGAGAGACTTTACAAGAGATTTTCTCACAATCGATCATCGGAAAATGACCCTCCATTCTCTTTAAATAGAGATCATGGACCAATCAGGTGTTAATCCATGGATCAATGGATGTTAAGATCGAGGAGAATATGAACCGTCAGATCACTCTATGTCGGGAGCATATCGTGACCGTCGGATTTCCTAACTACAAATGCATACTAATGCATACTAAAGAAACACACTTTTACCTAACGACATATTAGACCAAGTATATCTTAACTAACTCCTAAGTGTCTAAATATCCTAACATGCATGATTGTTAGTAGTTAGTTTGCATAACTCAATGGGCCTTGACGACGCATAAATTTTTACTCTTTTGGAATTACTCATGTGCTTTGTAATAATTTTTGTTGGTTGATTTCCTAGGTTCTTATATTTATTTGCACGGATGGTAATGATGTTGATTTATGTTAATTCAGTATTTAGATCACTCACGCGCCTTGGAAACATGTTTCTTATGGTTGACTTCAATGCTTGATTATTCACGTGCCTTGAAGTAAAGTAGATGTTTGCTTTTGCACCTTGAAAATAGATAAAGTTGAATACATTTCACCTTAACTTATGTATTTGTTTGATTTCTTTATGATATTTCTCTTGCACCTTGAATTTTAACGTTGATCACTCTTGTGTCGTGAGTAGTTTTCTAATTAATCTTGTGTCATGAAATTATGTAGATGTATGACTGATTTAGAAACTAGTTTCCTCTTGCGTCATTACTTGAGTTTACATATGAATGTTATAGAATTATTTAATCTCATGCACAACAAATATTTTAATGTTGATGTATGATTGATAATGATGATGGTTACCCTTCCGCCATGATTAATTGAAGAATATGATTGATGGATTGATCTATTTGATGATTGGAATTGTTTGTTAGTGCGATGTAGACACCTCCTTGTTCCTCATAACAGTCGCCATCCATGAGACATTAAATTTTTAAAATCAATTGGAACCTAGGCTTGAGCATTGATTATGTGTCCTGGAGGTCCTAGCCTTGTAGGGTAGGTTGGAAGATTAGTCATTTTATATTCATTATTATATTTAATGTTGTTGTAAATTGTTTCAAGATGATTATGATGTGCTACTCTAATATGCTATTTATGTTTATGTTTCATTATCCTTTGTTGAGGCGTTGAATGAATCATTAGTGATTTCCATGATGAGTAGTGTGTATGGATTTTACTTATACTGTTGTTGACTAGGCACTATTGTTATCATGTGTAGATGTTTATTGCTTAATGTAGAGAACAATTTCACCTCTTGTGCTTCACTTTTTCTTAGGTGTGACAGAGGGATGTTACATATGGTATTATAGCAGATTCAACCCCATGACTCTGGATCATTACGCCTTCCACTCTATAAACACTTGATTAATAATTTGTCACTAATTAAATTGAATTGTATCCATACAGGTAATCATGGTTAGAGGATGTCGTGGAGGAAGATAACGTGGTGCTAGGGGAGGAGGCATGATGCTTCTAGTCATTGGAAAGGAACACGTTGTTGTGGGGAATGTGGTTGGGTTGAGGAGGTCCTTTCAGAGGATGACAGAGGCCTTGATTATCTTTCTATATAGAGATGAGGCCAGGGATCATGTACCCCTTGAGGGTCCAGAGTGCATCCCAGTCGGTACAGGTAGGATTCATCGAGAACTCGAGAAGGTCAAGTTTCTTGAGTTCTTGGGTGCCACGGATGGCACAACCATCTAGGCATTGTTGGAGAACATGGAAACGTGCTTCACACTTCACGACTACACCTCCAACATGAAGGTTCACATAGTGGTATTTTATCTTAAGGGGATTGCTCTTCTATGGTGGAAGAAGCTCCTGCCACAACTGAGAATGGTCATCAAAGACATGTCATGGGAACTATTCAAGGAGCGGTTTTGGGAGAGGTATTTTTCTGAAAAATTCATTGAGTGCCAGCTCAATGACTTCAACTTCTTAAGATAGGGAATTCATATGATGCCTGAGTATGAGGCCCATTTCATGGAGCTTCTTAGGTATGCTCCACATTTGAACACCAAGAATCTTAATGTCAACAAGTTTGTGTTCTCCCTTAATGTCAACATTTGTGCGAAAGTGAGGATCCTAATGCCTCAGACGTTGCATTATGTTGTCCAGAATGCCCTCATAGATGAGGAAGATTTGATCAATGGGGGTCAGAGAAGGACTCCTACGAGACTGACGGGACATGCGACATCTCATGCGCAACAACATCAGACACTAGCTAGACATCGATCAGGGTATCGATGCACTCTGAAAGGTTCCATGTTCACGACACCCTGATGACCAATGCCTAAGTAGTGGACCCCATACAAAGAACCATAGCACCAAGACCAACATCGTATGAGGCAACAACAATTCAATCTTGTTTGGAAGAACATACCAGGGTTCCAGGCTAGTGGGCCATCAGCTTCTACTTTGGGAACCATTAGTACTGGACCAAATAATGGATGTTGGACACGTGGAGAGCCACATTACCAGTGTGCCTATATGGTAGAGAGGGATAGATCTCCTGGTTCAGCGGGACACACTACAATAGGGGATTTGGGCAAGGCCCATCAGATTCATGCAGCGGTGGATAACCACCAGGTCGAGAACTAGTCTATTACGATCGAGATGTTAGGTACCATTGTTGATGAAGACTTTAGTATTTTGATAGACCCAGGCTCTACATAGAAATTTATTTCTGGTGTAGTGCTAAAAATAATTAAGGTAAAGGTAATTGAACAAGAAATATTTAGCTACATATAAATTGCTTCGGGAGCCAAGTAGAAAGTTGGAGGAAAGGTTACATATTGTATCATTAACTTGGGTTATTTTTCTAGGAAGTCCAACATGTACGTCATGATATTAGGATATTATGATGTCATGATCGGTATGGATTGGTTGGAATTGCATGATTTGATACTCAACTGTAATACAAAACAATTGAGTTTGATTGATGACGAGGGACATAGACAAGTGATTGTAGGAATAAACCAAGGAGTTTCCCTAAGGTTCATCTCTTCCCTATAACTATGGAAAAGTATGCACAAAGGATGAAAGCTATATGAAATCATATCACTGAATGAAAAGGGAATGGAAGAAGGACTAGAAAACTTTCCAGTAGTAGGAGATTTTGTGGACATATTCCCAAAATATTTACTAGGTTTTCTAGCTGAAAGGGAATTGGAATTTACCATAAAATTAAAACCTATAAATCAACCGATAGTAAGAACGCCTTATCAGATGTCAACTCCTGAGTTACAGGAGTTGAAAATGAAACTAAAATATTTTTTCGACCTAGGACTTATACATCCAAATGTGTCACCTTGGGGTGCACCTGTTATTTTTATATGCAAGAAGGATGGGTCTTGGAGACTCTACATTGATTACCATCAACTGAATAAGGAAACGATCAAGAACCAGTATTTGTTTCCAAGAATAGACCATTTGTTTGATAAAATTAAAGGCACAATGGTTTTTTCGAAGATCGACTTGAGATCAGGATATCACCAGTTACAGATCAAGGAGGAAGACATTCCTAAGACTACATTCAAGACGAGGTTTGGACATTACAAGTTTACCATTTTATCGTTTGGACTGACAAATTCCCTAGGGGTATTCATGAGCTTGTTGAATTGGGTATTCCGCAAATACTTCAACAAGTTTTTTCAAGTATTCATTGATGAAATTATGATATATTCTCGGATGACAGAAGAACATGATGAATATTTGTGCTTGGTACTACAGTGTTTACGAGAGAAAAAATTATGCAGGAAACTGTCGAAATGCTCTTTCTATTAATAAGGGATTCATTATTTAGGGCATTTTATTTCTGGAAAAGGTATTGTTGTGGATCCAGTGAAGGTAGAGGCTATTATGGAATGGGATGGACCGACGAGCGTACCAAAAGTATGTAGTTTCATGGGTCTAGATAGATATTATCAACGATTCATCGAAGCTTTTTCGAAGATAACAAATTTGATTACGGAATTGCAGAAGAAAAAAAATAAGTTTATATGGGCCAAGAAATGCGTAGAAGCGTTTTGAAGGCTCAAGGAGTTGTTTACGACAACTTCGATACTAAAAGTACTTGACATGGATGATGATTTCTTGGTATGCACAAAGGCATCAAAGGAAGGCTTAGGTAGAGTCTTAATGTATGACGATCGAGCGATCTCTTACATCTCAATAAAGTTAAGAAAGAATGAGGAGAACTACACGATGCATGATTTGGAGGTATTGGCCAATGTTTATTCTCTGGGAGTCTAGAGACACTACCTGATTGGATGAAAATTTGAACTAAAAATAGACCACTATGGTTTGCTTCACATTTTTACGCAAAGGGACTTGAATGCGCAACAAAGGCGTTGGCCAAAACTACTTAGCGAGTATGATTTTGAGATTTCCTACATAAAAGGAATAGTGAACAAAATGGAAGATTCATTCAGTCGGAGACCATGCATATTTTTGGTGATACCTCTCCGGATGAATCTTCGTGAAAAGATTCTAAATATACAATGCGAAGATGATTAGTATAAAGAGGTTAAGGAAAATATCGGATGAGACACCATGCCGATACCAAAATTTTCAGTATTTACTATGGACAACGACAGATTAATGAGATATAATAACTGGACTTACATACCAGCTAACGACGAGTTGACAGGTTTGATCTTAAACTAAGCTCATAGGGAAATGTACATGGCTCATCTAGGAGTCACAAAGATGAGGGCATACCTTAAACCCTTATTATTCTGGAAAGAGATGTAGGTGGACATCGTCAACTATGTGGCGAGATTTATAAAATGTGAGCAAGCTAAGGCTAAACATAACTATTCAACAAGATTACTACATCCACACGTTATTACGGAATCAAAATGGGAGGTCATTTAGATGGAATTTATTGTTGGATTGTTGTTGATGGCAAGGAGGCACGACTTGATTTTCGTGGTAATCGACACTTTAATGAAGAGTGCACATTTTATCCATGTGCATACGACCTATTAGGTGCTATACATAGATAGAGTTTTCATAAACAAGATTATGAGATTTCATGTCATGCCTAAGAGGATCATATCTAATTGAGGATCGGTTTTTACAGGACGATTTTGGACTAGTTTCCAAGAGGTATTGGGAACCCAACTTAACTTTAGTACCACATATCACCAGGAGACAGTCGGGCACATAGAAATAAAAAACCAAATCTTGGAAGATATGTTGCGTATGTACACGATGGACCAACATAAGCATTGGGAGGAGTTCTTGCCACTGTTAGAGTTTTCATACAACAACAACTATGAAAGCACCATTAATATGGTGTCATTTGAGTTTCTTTATGGGTGACCATGTTAGATGCCTTTGAGCTATGATCGATTGGAGGATAGGGTCCTAGTAGGACCCGAAGCGATCCAATAAATGGAAGAATAAATGAAAATGATCAGACAAGGATTAAGGAAGTGCAAGATCGACAAAAGAGTTATGTTGATAGGGGTCGCGTTGATCATAGTTATGAAGTTGGTGATCATGTCTTCTTGCGGGTGAAACCACACAAGAGTTATATCAAGTTTGGAAATGGTGTTAAACTCTCTCCTAGGTTTGTGGGACCTTTTGTAATTGTGGAAAAGAGAGGGTGTGTGGCCTATCGACTAGACTTTCCTAGTTCTTTTTGGCATATGGACAATGTTTTCACGTATCTTTTTTGAGACATTATGTTAGTTATCCTACACATGTGATTGAGATGATTTATTTGTAGGTGTGAGACAAGGGAGTTCTTAGGGCAGAGATAATCTGCATTCTGGACCATGGAATTCGACAACTACGGTGTCTAACAATCGATCAGGTCAAGGTCCCATGGGACAATTATATTCCACACTTGGCTACATGGGAGGATTCATATTATATGCACCAACAATTTCCATTCTTTTTTATAATTAGACACTTAGATCTTGTCAGATACTTTATTTATTGCACATATACTGTGAAATTTCGGGATGAAGTTTAAACAAAGAGGGGGTGTATGTAACATCCTTCTTTTGCATGCACATCATTTGACTTATTCTTTTAGGACACTTGCGTGCAAGTGATCCAGTTTTGTATATGGTTGTATGTTTCAGTTTTGGATTTAGATGATGATTTTGTTGGATTATGATATTATGTTATTTGATATCTATGTATAAAAAAGTGTTATTGAAGGGTTTCTCCTGAGTGTGTATGACACTCAACAGATTAAGGATGTTGATGCCATAAATGTAACTCCTTCGACTTTGGATCGATTTAGGGAGTGGACTATATATGGTTTGGGTATTTATGTTTATGCATAGGTGACATATGATTGGGTATATTATGATGTTTCTTATTGATCGTTGATAGTGTTTCCTTGATGGAAGAAGGATGACGATTGCTTAATAATCAAACTCACATAAGAACTAATGGGGACATGAAAAACAATCAGATATTGAGGGAGAGGTGTGGTAGTAGCCCTGCCACAACCTACTAGCACTCATGTAGTGGCTGAAATTGTAGGTTAACGATTACCTAGTTTGATATATACACGATGTAGTGAGGGGAGAATGAGACAGTCACTCACAAAGATTTTAATGGGAATCCAATAAGGTAGGGTCCTTATTCATTAGAGACCCTTAGTCTCTCACAAGGTCACTTGATGGAGTATTGACTCTAAGGGTTGGACAACTACCAAAATTAGTCAAAGGAGAGTGGCACCCTTTGAGCACATAGTGTTTCTTGAAGGGCATGTTACATAATTAAAACTTGAATAAATGTGAGTGGCACCCTTGGAGCAGGAAGTGTGTCTTTAAGGGTGTGTCGTGATTGTTAATTAAGGTGAGTTAATGAACCTAGGTGCCTAGAAAACAATATTTTTTTTGACATGGTTGGACTTAAAATGATTATCAAATGAGTAATTTTTGTTAATTATAAAATATCCTTAAAAATACTAAGCCTATTTAAAAATTTGAGCCTAAGTCTAAAGTGGGTAACAAGACAAAAAAATAAATTATATATTTAATAAATGGTGGGGGATGAAGAAAAATGAAGTTAGGAATTGAAAGATTAAAAGTTCGTATCTAATGATTTAATTCTATAAATGTGTGCAAAAGAATACCAAATCGGAATTAAGATAAGAAAGGAAATAAATATAAAAAGGGATCTGGAAGCACAGAAAAAAATCTAGTGTAGTCTAACTAAAGAACTTTCCTAAATTAAACACAACTAAGTTTTAGAAAGGAGTCAGTCATAAAAAAGGAAATAGAGGGAATAAAGGGACAACTAGGAGTGATTTTATGATGGGGGAGGGAAATTGGCATTTAATTAAATTAAATAGTGAATTTATTGGTGCAACGAAGGGAACGGGTGACAAGTGTACCGGGGGAGAAATTCCTATTTAATTTTTAATAAAATCAATTAAATGTGAAAATGAAAAGTGGTCAATAAGAAAAATTATATAAAAGAAATGGCTGAGAAGAGAAATGGATCATGACTCGTAGGAGTAAAGTTATGCTGCCAAAATTTCTTTGACTGATTTTTCTTATGAGATTTGGGATACTGAGCTCGAAAAAGAGAGTGGTAGCTTGACTTTGTGAAGAAAGCTAGGAGCTAATGTTTTCTGGTTGTCTTCGTTCATGGCCCCTTTATGTCTTGGGGAGCTAAGGGGGAAGAAGAGTACCCCTAGCATTGGATGGGAGGTACCGCTAAAGTCTCGAAGGTTAGAAAGAAAGAGATAGGAGGGAGTGCAAGTGCGGAATAACAACATCGTATTCTTCGCCTTCATTTATGGTAATCCTAAATTAAGATTGAACGCATTAAGTTTCAAATTAAATTGTAGTTTAATTCTATTGCATATGCATTGCTAGAGAATTTTATTCAAGGTTTTGAATTTTTATTGAGATTTAAATTAATCATGTAGTTGCGGTGATACCATCATTTGTATTCGTTTGTCCATGAGAAAATCTCTCTGCCTTATTCCTTCATCATTTCTTTATTGAATCATTTTACTCCCTCGAAAAACCCTTGCTCTGAAATTTAATGTGGGGTCATTTCTTAAATGATTTCTCTTTATCCCTTGCAAAACCCAAGCTCTGAATTTTAAATTGAATTTACCGTGCTTAGCATGGAATGTCACCCAACATTTCCTTGTTATACTTCTCTATTTTTGTTACCTTTGCTCAGTGAATCCTTACCCCTTACCCAACGATTTTCTATGTGTTATAACACTTCGATGGCCCAGAATATGATTGCATTGCATTCCATTCCTTGAGAATCCAAGTCTGGAACCCTGTGCTTAGCCTTCCTTGAGCAACTTGATTACTTGTGATTTCCCCACCACTTGTTTCTCTGCGATTGAAAAAAAAAACAAATTCCTCCCAACGATGTGATTTTATCTCTCTGTGTTTTTCTTATTGATGGGTAAACTTGCCTTAGTTGGGATTATCCCAACGTTTCTTCTCCATTAAACTCACTCTTTCCTGGACCGAGGAAGGTGATTTTCCTCACGAATTGCCTCTACAAGTTTACTTGGCTATACCTGCAATTTTTACTTGGTTTTCACCCAACAATTTTACATTCATCGTCAGCGATTTCATCTTAATTTACCCAGCGAATTTGCATTTAATGCTCAGTGTTTTTACTTTATAATCATCTTTTTAAATGCTCATCAATTTCTGCTTGCGAATTTTCCATTAAGGCTCAATGTTTTTACTATTTTACTTAGCGAATTACCTCAGCGAATTTTCCATTAATGCTCAACGTTTTTACTTTATAATCATCATTTTTAAATGCTCAACAATTTCACCCTTCATCCACAGCAAAATTTCTATTAATAGTCAGCATTTTTACTATTTTACTCGACAAATTTTACCTCTGCGTTTTCTTTTCTTATCTCGGAAAATTTCCCCTTTACACAACATTTCTCTACTCAGAATTGTAAATTTAGGCTCAGATTTCCTTTGATTACCCATTGTGGGTTTCCTTAGACTCAATGTGTTTTTCGTTGCTCTTGGAAATTGAAGATAGATCGGTGGACTGGGCATTCCGACTTCAAATGAGTATACATTTTCTTGTCCCTGCTTGTTTTATTATCATGCAATTGGAAGTGAAATTATTTGAATATTGGGCACAACCCATCCTGGTATGATGTAGAGTGTTTGCATTAATACTGACTCGTTCTCTTATCTGGATTCAATTTAGTCCCTGCTGAGTGGGCGAGGGGGATACAATGTCATCTATGCAGAAAACGTGGATCTTGTATATTTTCATCCTTTTAATTTTTATGATTTTAGAAAAGGGGTTTAATATTTTTGTTAAATTGTAATCTGGATTATGCAATTGTTGTTTCAATATATAGATGAATGATCACTCATCAATATTTTTATTGAAATTCAATTCAATTTGCAATTTAAGATTTGATAGATTCCAACCCTAATGTCAATTTAATTTCATGTCATTTGAGTTATTTGAGTTACTCTAGAATGTGTCACAATCATGTATTAAATGTATTTATTTTTACAATGGTAATTTTTAATGTATAATTATAATGATAATTGAAAGAGTAAATTTTACAATGCTACTTAAATATACTAATGTATGGAGAGGTGATAGAAACCTAAGCTGTTAGATATATTCTACTTAATCTAAATAGATCACCCTTAAGATAAGAAAAATGAATCACTTAAGGTTTCTTTTGAAGATAAATTGGCGGATCTCATGGCACCTTGAAATCATGGGGATGCACAATTAATTTGGTGATTAATTCAATCACGTGCCTTAAATAAAGTTGATGAATTATTGCTTGTAATTATTCTCTTGCACCCTCAAATTAAGAGATTAGATTACTTTTTGCACCTCAAAATTTAGTTGATAATCATATTGTGCCATGGATAATGATTGAATTGAATGATAATGTGATTATCTTACCTTGCGCCATTAAGTACCCTTGTTTCATTATTGTTAGTAGTTATTTTCCGTAGCTCAATGGGCCTTGATGACGCATAAATGTTTATGCCTTTGGAATTACTTGCACGCTTTGTAACAATGTTGTTGTGTGATTTCCTAAGTGCTTAGATTTATTTATTCACATGGTAATGATGTTGATTTATGTTAATTCAATATTTAGATAATGCACGTGGCTTGGTAAAATGTTTCTTATGGTTGAATTCAATACCAGATTATTCGCGCGCCTTGGAGTAAAGTAGATGTTTTCTTTTTCACCTTGAAAATAGGTAAAGTTGAATACATTGTTCCTTAACTTATGTCGTTGGGTGATTGCTTCATAATATTTCTCTTGCACCTTGAATTTTAACATTGATCACTCCTGCGTCGTGAGTGGTTTTCTAATTAATCTTGCATCATGAAATTATGTATATGTATGACTGATTTAGCAACTAGTTTCCTCTTGCACCATTACTTAAGTTGACGTGTGAATGTTTTAGAATTGTTTACTCTTGCACGCAATGAATATTTAAATGTTTATGTATGATTGATAACGATGATGGTTACCCTTGCACCATGATTAATTGATTAATAGGATTGATGAATTGATCTAGTTGATCATTGGATTTGTTTGTTAGTGGGATCTAGACACCTCCTTGTTCCTCAAGACAGTGACCAGCCCTAAGACCTTAAATGGTTAAAATCGATTGGAACCTAGGCTTGAGCATTTCTTATGTGTCGTAGAGGTCCTAACCTTGCATGATAGGTTTGGTGGGTAGTCATTTTATATTCATTATCTGATTGAATGGTGTTGTAAATTATTTCAATATGATTATAATGAGATAATCTATTATTCCATTCATGTTTATGTGTCTCTATCATTCATTGACATGTTGAAATCATCGCTAGTGATTTCCATGGTGAGTAGATGGTACTTCTTTTACTTATATTGTTGCTGATTAGGAGTTGTTGTGATCATGTGTTGATGTTAATTACTTAATGCAAACAAAAAAAAATTACCTTTTGTTCTTCTCTTTTTCTTAGGCATAACGGAGGGTTGTTGCAACGAAACTAAAATAAAATAAATATTTGAAAGTATCCACAAAGAACATAGGACATACTTGACCTCAAAACTCGAACCAAAGAAAAGTATGATTAATATAGTTTTTTTAAGCTCTGGAAGAGCTACCCCACTCTGAGATTTTGTGCAAACCATTATACCTTAATCAAAATAAATAACACCATTTGTATTCGTAGGAATCAATAACTAAAACCACATAAACAAATCACTGCATCTTCCTAATCCTGCGTTTACAAGGAATTAGAACAAGGTTTCCAAACTGAGCTTTTTCCACCTAGAAAGAAAACTACCACAACCTTCACATCCCCTACCACATGGATATACCAAATATCTCTTAATTTCCTTTAAATGCACTCTAATTTTGTGAGCCATGAACTCCAAACTACTAGACTTGTTTTTCAATAAAGTTTGATTTCACTACATACAAATTCCCCATAACATGTTGTTAGGAAGGTCAATAAAATATTTAATGTGATGGTATATCAGAAACTAAATCAGACATTTATCTAGAGAGTTCAATTTCCAAGGACCACCAATAACATTTAAAAACTCAAATACCTCTTTCCAAAGAAACTATGCAAAAGAACATTTCACAAACAATGATCCATCGATTCTTCCTTTGTTCTTCATAACACAAACTTGTTTGTTCCATGTTATACATAAAAAAACATGATTGGTCCCTACCAACCTCTCTTATGGATTTTTCCCACATCCATATCTTATTTGTCATTGCTAGCCACAAAAAAATGTTTCTTTTCAATGGGATCTCCCATTTCCACAAAAACAACCACCACCATTTCATTTCACCATATAACAATTCATGAGATAACATCTCATATCCCAATTTTCCCATGATAGCACCATTTACCTTATTCCAATTCCATACTAATGCATCATCGTTATCTGACTACATTATGCACTAGAAGGAAAGTATAATTGATCCATTCTATGGGCATGCCAGCCTATAGATCGAGCTCCTCCATCGAAATCTAATACTTCATTTGTCCCCCTCATTGTATTTTGGACCCCAACATATACTAGAGACCTCTATCCATAGTCCTGCAAATGAGATCCCAAGTTCTGAAAGATAACTTAACTCTCACCTACATCTACCAAAGGATCCTCTCCAAGCCTAACCATATTACCAAGGTCGATTTTTGAGGCCACTGACTAGTCAAGAACTAAGAAGGAGGACATGAACCTAATACCCTATGGGACTTGTGATCGACCCTAATTCACTTCTCCACACTAAATTCACATAAATATTTACACCTAATTATCTTACCCCATAATCCTTCATTAAAAAGAAATCTTCACAAGCTCTTGGAAGCTAGAGATTGATCGAATAAGATTTTTCAATCCCCATCCTGCATGCAGAGAACTCTTCCAACCTACATGTGGAGAAAAAAAACATGTATAGGCCATATTCTATATGGAAAGTGGTGTAGACCCCCCTCCTCTCCAAGGGTTGCATGACCTCTCGGTCTTAGGATCCTCTTAAGGTCGACTTGAAAACGCCTTTGATTCCATTCTGGAACCTTTCAACAACAATCCATAGGTATTTCCATACTTTCACTCACGTTCCCAAGAACAAAAATAGCAATCTCCTCCAAGTGACTACACCCATGACCACGCACTTAACTGAAAAGGTGCTTCACAACTTCGGTTATCGGCGATATGAATTAATCGACTCCTTTTCCTTCGAAATTTCGAGTCCCGAAATTGAGAAAGAGTCTTAACTCGTAGTAGCTCCTCCTATTACTTTTGCCAACATGACCTCCAACTATAACCTGAGGCCAACCTTCGAGCGCGTTAGGATTTTGCGACTCACAAACTTCTGAGGCAGTTCATCTTCTTTCTCCTGATCCTCCGATATCCAAAATTGTGAAATTTCAGGGCACCAAATCAATGGTCATCAATATCTCTCCAACCAACAACTGTGATCGAATCGCGATTTTGCATTTTGGGAGTTCTCGCAACCTTCTACCTCCAACTTTCGGATTCACGAATTAACAAAATACTAATTAGTCATTGTGTTTCCTTCCTCGATGAATGACTACGATCACATCAAAGATTGGGATTTCACCAATTCTCTACGACTCCACCTTCTGACCTTTTTCACCCTGCAAGTCAATGAAACGCTGCTCTGTTTCCACGTATCCCTTCAACAAATGGTCCCGATAATTTCAGGATTTCACCATTCGGGTTTTCGCAAATTTCACTCCGCTTCTATCAATTTCTTTGGTCTTGAGAAATTTCGATAATTCCTATCGCTAACTAGTTCATTGCTTTTGCAAAATCTAATGGATTAGAAATTTTCTACTCTTTCCTAGGGAATCTCGACCCTCAATCCTCCTTTAGGCTTTCAATCTTTGTGTTCCTTCTATGAACATTTCAAATCTTCAAAACTTATAAATCTTTCTAAGTATTTCTTCTCAAGGATTAAAGCCACTATTCCTCTTGAGATTTATCAATGGAACTTGACCTCGACCCTTCGCACACTTGAGTTCTATGTCTTTGTCAAAATACTTCCTGATGCCCTCTTGGCATACTCTACGCTCAACCTCCCGATCATTCAAACTTTAACACAAGTTTGTTCTTTTGTGCACTTCTTTCTTTGAATATGCACACTCTGTATATGAAATCTCTTTGCTATCTCTTCTGATATTTTAAGTCGAAAAAAACTTCTTCACACACACTTCTTGCTCTCTGCATGCACGCCTTGCATAACCTTATATAGGAGAAATAATTGAACACGTTCAATTATTCATTCCTACACTATGAACATCATTCATTACGAACGCATAAGAACACAGTCAAACCACATAACAACATAATCAATCCATAACAAATATCACACTGCATATGTGGGTCAATTTTCTTTGTTCTATTCAATTTCAAAGAGAAAACATAAGTACAATCGCTATCTCCTGCAATTACAGCATGAAAATGTGTCTAAAAACCCAACCCTTTTTCGCTCTCCATCCTCCTACCTAAATACTATTACTTATTCATTGTTACGGCGGTTACCTACTCTAGCGACTTGATATAATATAATGACTAATGTGGCCATTTATCCTATGCTTGTAATACATTACAGTCGTGTAAGGATTTACATTGATTCTGTCATTTCAAACGGTGGCCTAGTTTTACACAACCAAAATTAATTAACGAGAATTCCAAAAATCCTCTGCACCCTCTTCCAAGCTAGTTAATTGTCGGTTTAGGTTTTTTCAATATGTTGAAGTGTCATTTTTCTTCCACATCCTTGCTTTCTTTTATTTGACAAATATGCTCCTACATCATACTCCTCTGGAAAAAATATTCATGGACTACTTTCCATGAGCTCCCACATTGTTTTTCATGCTTCAAAATATCAGGTTCAATTACCCAACTTGAATCTTCCATAGGGTGATCCTTCCATTTCACTAGATATCCTGGATACATCTTTCTTTTGGTTTTCCTTCCAATCTTCTATTCTAAAATTTTCTCCATCTGAGGTTTTTCTATAGTAGGCTTCTGTTCTTCCCACTAAATTTCTTCCTGATCATCCAATTCTGCTGTGTCATTTATGTTATAAGGATACAAATCTTCAACATTGAGTATCAGTGATATTCCAACATTGTCTGGAAGCTCAATCTCATAAGCTTTTTTGGCAAATTTCATAAGGATCTTCCATGGTCCTATCTTTTTCATCTTCAACTTATTATATGTTCCTCTTGGAAACCTCTCCTTTCTCAAATGAGCTAAAACTTCATCTCCCACTTCAAATTGAACTTCCCTTCTTTTGTGATCAACTATGTCCATCTACTTTTGATTACTATCATGTATCTTCTTCTTAACTTGATCATGAAATCTTTGCATTTTTGTAGAAAAATATTCTTCTCCAGCACTCCTAAATTCATCTTGTTTCAATTCTCTCAATTCTGTAACTCCTCTTAGTTGTCTACCATATACAATCTAGACTGGGCTTTTTCCAGTGCTTCTATTAACTGAATTGTTAAATGCAAATTTTGTTTGTGCCAGAATCTGATCCCATTGACGACCTTGTTCAGTGACTAAACTCCTTAACAAATTTCCTAGACTCTTGTTCACCAATTCAGTTTGTCTGTCTATTTGAGGGTGACATGTTGAACTAAAAGATAAGTTAGTTCCCAACATCTTCCATAGAGTGCTCCAAAAGTGTCCGACAAACTTAGTATCCCTATCTAAAACTATACTTCTAGGAAATCCATGTAATCTCACAACTTCTCTAAAAAACAAATTAGCTATGTGTCTAGTGTCATTGTTTTTCTGGTATGGCATAAAATGTGCCATCTTAGAAAATCTATCGACCACAAAAAATATGGAATCACTTCCCTTTTGGGTTCTAGGTAATCCCAATACAAAATCCATACTAATTGCATCCCAAGGCCTTTCTAGAATAGACAATGGTTCATACAAACTAGTGTTTTCTCTCTTCCCTTTTGCATGTTGACAAATATTACATCGGGCTACAAATCTATTCACATCTGCCCTCATACCTGGCCGATAATACAAACTACTCAGTTGTGTAAATATTTTTTCATGACCAAAATGTTCGGCTAGACCTCCACTATGTTTTTATTTCAACAAATTAAGTCTCATTGAACATCTTGGTATGCACAATTGGCTTCCTTTAAACAACAATCCATCCTGGATAAAATATTCTGAACATGAGTGGTTATCCCTAAAGAAATGATTTTCATATGCTTCATAAGCCTCCTTAAAATTTGAATCTTCCTGATACATTTCCTTAAGGTGCTCAAACCCTAAAGTCTTCACTTGAAATTCATGTACTACCAATGTCTCCTTCTCAAAGAATCTGCAACTTTGTTAGCACTTCCAGAAATATGTTTAATGAAAAAATTAAAATTATGCATGAATCCTACCCACTTAGCCTGTCTCTTATTCAACTTTTCTTGCCTAGTAATAAATTGCAAAGCTTGTATTATCACTATACAAGACAAACTCTTTTCGAATTAAATAATGTCTCCATTTTTTAAAAGTTGGAATCACTACATAAAACTCCTTGTCATATGTAGAATATTTCTCCTTAGTATCATTCAACTTCTCACTAAAATAAGCAATCGACCTATTATATTGACTCAAAACTACTCCAATGGATATCCCACTTGCATCACACCTCACCTGAAATGTCTTTTGAATTAAATAATGTCTCCATTTTTTCAAATCTTGAATCACTGCATAAAACTCATTGTCATATGTAGAATATTTCTCCTTAGCATCATTCAACTTCTCACTGAAATAAGCAATTGGCCTATTATCTTGACTCAAAACTTCTCCAATGTCTATCCCACTTACATCACACCTCACCTGAAATGTCTTTCCAAAATCTGGTAAAAACGGAACTGGTTGCTCTGTTATATTCTTTTTCAACAATCTGAAGATTTTATCATCCTCTGCTGTCCAATTAGAAGACTTATGTTTCATCTTCACAGTATCCATCATGGGTGCACATATACCACTAAAATTTTTGATAAACTTTCTATAAACACTTGCTAAACCATGAAAAATTCTCACCTCAAATATACTCTTGGGTGATGACCATTCTTTGATTTCTCTCACCTTTTATGGATCCATATTCAATTCATTTGAACAGATGACAAAACCCAAATATATGAGCCTTGTATTCATAAAATAACTTTTATTCAAGTTTATTAACATCTTTTCTTGTTCCAATCTCCTAATCACTAATGTCAAGTGATTCAAATGTTCTTCTTGTGGTTTGCTAAAAACCAATATATCATCCATATATACAATGAAAGATTTACCTATGAAGTCCTTCAATACTTCATTCACCAACCTCATAAATCTACTTGGATCATTTGTCAATCCAAATGGCATTACTAGCCATTCATACAAACCTTCATTTATCTGGAATGTTTTTTTCCATTCATATCCCTCTCTCATTCTTATCTGATGATATCCACTCTTCAAATATATTTTTGAAAAATATCTTGCTCCACTCAAGAAATCCATCAAATCATCCATCCTGGGTAAAGGAAATCTATACCTGATGGTTATCTTGTTGATGGCTCTGGAATCTGTACACATTCTCCATCCCCCATCATTCTTTGGACTCAATATAGTTGGTATTGCACATGGGCTTAGACTTTCTGTGATTAAACCTTTATCCAACAACTCCTGAGTTTTATTCTTAACCTCTTCATTCTCTCGAGGCTTCAACCTATACACTTATTTATTCGGTAAAATGGCTCATGTAATAAAGTCAATATGATGGCTAATACTCTTAATAGGTAGTAATGAGTGAGGCAACTCATCCACTACTATGTCAACAAAATTCTCCAACAATTCTTGGATCTCTTCATGTAAATCATCCACATAAGTATTGGTAAAGATAACTCTTCATTTCCTTACTACAACAAATTGCATTTATTGATCCTTTTCGACCTCCCTCAAGAGTTCCTTCCCACTCATGAGAAGTATTCTTGTGTTGCCTTCTTCCTTTTCTTTCTTCTCTTCTATTAGTAGTAACATGTGAGTTGTACCATTCTTTTCCAAAGTATAAGTATTTTTTCTCCCATCATGAACAACATTCCTATCAAACTGTCATGGTCTCCCCAAAAAAATATGACAAACATCCATATCAATTACATCACACATAATCTCATATGTATAGTCTCCTATTTTAAATTCAACTTTGCAATTTTGACTTACCATTAATTGATGTCATTTCTGCAAGCACGATACTTTGTATGGAGTTGGGTGTGCATTTGTCTCCAACTTCATCTTCTCCGCCATCTTTGTTGATGCCAAATTATCAGTTCTCCCACTATCTATAATCATCTTGGAAACATTGTCCTTTGTCTTACAAGAAGTCCTGAACAAGCTCGTTCGTTGAACTGAGTCTTCTATCTCTTTCTCTGGATTTAGAAGAAATTTCATCATAATAAGATTTTGTCCTCCTTTTGTTGCTTCTGCTTATACATTCTTCCGGGCTTTGGAAATGTTTTCTTATCCTTCTCTCTTCCTCTTAAGACATTCCCAATACATGCCCTATCTTTCCACAGGCATAACATTTAACTTCACCTCCTCTAATTCTTACTCTTCCTCGAAGGAAATAATTTATCCCACCAAACGGTCTTCTTTGAGAACTTCCTTCTCTTTCAAAGTGACCATATGAATTATCATTCGCATTCTTATCTTTTGGTGACTTATCATAGACAAATCCCTTACCTCTATTTAATACTTTGCTTCTATTTTGTTGACTCTGGTTTCTGTCCAACTTTTCTTCTACCTTTAGTGCAATATGATAATCATATTCCACTATCCTCATAGTCATCATACCGATTTCATCCTGAATTTCATACCTCAAACCATTTATATACCTGACAACTTTTTCGTCATCCTTCTCTCTCTGTCCAGTGCTAATATTCATCCTATAAAATCTTTATGTATACTCTATCACTATCATACCCCTCTGTCTCAGGTTCTGTAATTTTTTAAACAACTCTATCTGATAATCCCTTGGTATGAATTTAGCATTCAATTTGGCTACCATCTTGTCCCAATTATTTATCTTCATTTTTTCTTTGCTCCTTCTTTCTTCCTACAGTTCATCCCACCACAATTTTGCATGTCCTTTTAATCTCATGAAAACATGTTTCACCTTCCTTCCTTCATCGACCTCCTCATAATCAAAATAAATATCCAGGGGCCTTATCCAATCCAACAAATATTTGGCATCCAAGTTACCCTCATACATTGGGACGTCCACCTTTTCTCTAGCTCCCAACTTCAAAACAACTTTCAGTAAGCATTCTTCAGCTGCATCTTCCCCTATAATTTCTTCAACTTCTATTTCTTCACTTTCTGCATCACTGACATCTTCAGCGGTAGGTGTTCTCCTCTGTATAGATTTCATCACTTCCAACCTTGTGCGAAGTTCTCTCATTTCTCTTCCAACAACACGATTTGCCATAGGTGGTCAGATGTGTATCCTTGGCAACATCATTTCAATTGTTCCCAACACATTGAGTTCAACTTCAAATATATTTTAGGCTATGATACCACTTGGTGCATACCCCCTTCCTCTCCAAGGGCTGCACAACCTCCTGGTCTTAACATCTTCTCAAGGCCAATTTGAAATAACCTTCGATTCCCTGCTGGAACCTTTCAGCAACAATCCACAGGTCTTTGTAGACTCTCGCTCACGTGCTCAAGTGCCAAAATATCAGTCTCCTCCAAGTGACTACACCCATGACCATGAACTTACCTAAAAATGTGTGTCATGACTTTAGTTCTCAGCGATATGAATTAATCAACTCCTCGTCCTTCAAAATTCTGAGTCCCAAAATTGTGAAAGGGGATTAACTCGTATTAGCTCCTCCCTTTACTTCTGCCAACGTGACCTCCAACTATAACCTGTGCCTAAACTTTTGAGCGCGTCAGGATTTCACGACTCGCAAACTTCTAAGGAGATTCATCTTCATTCTCTCGATCCTCCGATATCCAAAATTGTGAAATTTCGCGGCACCAAATCAACGATCACCAACATCTCTCCAGCCAATGATTGTGATCGAATCACAATTTTGCATTTCACGAATTAATGAAATACTAATCGGTCATCGCATGTCCTTTCTCGATGAACAACTACGATCACTTTGCGGATTTGGATTTCACCAATTCTCCGCGACTCCACCTTTTGACCTTTTTCACCCTGCAAATCAGTGAAACACTGCTCTCTTCCCACATATCCCTTCAACGAATGGTCTCGATAATTTCAATATTTCACGATTTGGGTTTTGGGGTATTTCACTCTGCTTCTACCAATTTCTTTGGTCTTGCAAAATTCTGATAAGTCCTCGCACTAACTAGTGTCTTCTATGAAATCTGACAGTTTAGAAACTTTCATCTCTTCCCTAGGGAATCTCGACCATCGATCCTCCTTTATGATTTCAATCTCTCTGTTCCTTCTCTGAACACTTCAAGTCTTCAAAACTTAGAAATATTTCTAATTATTTCTTCTCAAGGATTAAAGCCACTATTCCTCTTGAGATTTATCAATGGAACTTGACCTCAGCCCTTCGCACACTTCCGTTCTATGTCTTTGTCAAAAGACTTCCTGACGCCCTCCTGGCATAATCTGCACTCAACCTCTAGAGCATTCAAACTTTAACGCAAGTTTGTTCTTGTGCAAACTCCTTGTGCTCAATATACACACTCTGTATAAGAAATCTCTTTGCTATATCTTCTGATATTTTAAGTCAAAACATACTTGCTCACGCGCAGTTCTTGCGCTTTGCATGCACGCCTTGCATAACCTTAGAGAAGAGAAATAATTGAACACATTCAATTATTCATTCCTACACTATGAACATCATTCATTGACAATGCATAACAACACAGTCAAGCCATAACAAATATCACACTGTGTATATGGGCCAATTTTCTCTGTTCTATTCAGTTTCAAAGAGAAAACATAATTACAATTGCTATCTCCTACAATTACAGACTGGAAATTTCTCTAAAGACCCAGCCCTTTTTTTCTGTCCTTCCTCCTACCTAAATATTATTAATTTTTCTTTGTTCAGGCGATTACCTACTCTACCGACTTGATACAATCTAATGACTAATGTGGGCATTTATCCTACACCTATAATACATTACAGTTGTGTAATGATTTACATTGATTCTTTCATTTAAAATGGTTGCCCAGTTTTACACAGCCAAAATTAATTAACGAGAATTCCAAAATGTCTCTACACCTACATCTAATCTAGTTAATTGTCAGTTCAATTTTTTTCAATATCTTTAAGTGTCATTTTTCTCCCACATCCTCGTTTTATTTTATTTGACAATGATGCTCCTGCATCAGAAATAAATGAAACCAATGAATCTAAGAAGATCCATGCTAGCTTTCATCCCTTCAGTGTACCAACGATGGCCATGGTTTTCTCCTTTCGGTCCCTCATAGTGTACCAACAATGGTCGTGGTTTCCCCCCACCACGTCCCAATCGTCTTCCCTAAAGGCATGCATAATCCATAAGTATATTTATCCTATCTATTTATCTACTACATACAATAATGGATGATGTTTTGGTTTTCTTTGTATTTGATTTTATGAAATAAGATAAAATTTCCTGTTGATAATGTATTTTAAGTGGAATGATTGGGATGAAGTATTTTTTATCAATATTTTTTTGTCTTTATAAAATCATTTTTTTTAATGAATAAAAAAATATTTATAATAATTATCATTTTTATAGTGAAGATGTTTTTTACTATATTTTATTTCACAAATTTGTTGCAAAATTACAATTATCGTTGTATGAATTTACTAGTAGAGATCCATTGAACTCTATATCTATGAAGCTTCCAAAGGGATCCAATCTCTAAATATGTAAATCTTTAACTTTTTCTCAATCTTAGCACTATAAAAAATGTTTACAACTCTAAATATTTTATCCCTCTCTACCCTTCAAAGATATTGTTATCCATTCAATATATATATATCTATGTGTGTGTGTGTATAATGGTTAAGAACATATGTTTCCTCTTAAGAGGTCACAAGTTCAAATCCAAACTTATCAATTTTTCTTTCAATTTCCTTTTATCTATCACGAACAAAAATTATTATTATAGATTGGTTGACTATTTGTTTTCAGGTTCCAATCTAGATTATTATTATTATTATTTT
>JZKD02S0408078.1:102048-136037 GCA_000966675.3 Picea glauca | reverse complement strand
GCCCAAAGATGTCATGGAAGAATTAGGACTGGAAGTCACCCGAGCCTATCATGACCTCTATTCTTTTGACTCCGGGAGAGTGCAATGCTTGGGAGTGATCAAGGACCTGGTAGTCTCTTTGTTTCAGCTTCCCATGAAGAGTATGGTCATGGATATTGTGGTAGCCGATGTTCCCCCCAAGTTTGGCATGTTGTTGTCAAGGTCTTGGATTAAGAGACTTGGGGGGATGTTACAGATGGACCTCACATATGTCACCATCCCAGTCTTTGGAGGGGAACATAGGAGATTGTACATAGAAGCCCAGCTAGCCTACATTGTCAGTGATGAAGCAAACCCCACTAATCACCCCATTTTTTCACTTGACACTGACTTAGGATCTAGCTTGTTGCAGGTCACTGAGACTCCTAAGGTCCCCTTGCAAATCAGAAAGTAGCCCATTCTTAATCAGGGAATGCCTCCTCCAACCACTTCTGTTTGGAAGATGTTCTTTGACGGAGCTTCTTCCAGTATAGGTGCAGGTTCTGGAGTGGTATTCAGACCCCCTTCTCAAGAGACCATATCTATGTCATACAAGCTAGAATTTGAGGTCACCAACAACGTGGTAGAGTATGAGGCTCTGGTTCTGGGATTAAGAGCTGCAAAGGAGATGGGAATAAGGGAGATGGTTGTGTTTGGGGATGCAGAATTGATTATCCAGCAGGTAAAAAACGTTTATAAGACCAATCACCCTCGTCTCAAGAATTACAGAAATGAGCTATGGGACCTAATTGACAGTTTCTTTCTGGCTTTCAACATCTCTTTCATTCCAAGGGAAGAGAATGCTCCGACCGATTTTCTAGCTTTCTCAGCTAGTTTGTTCGAAGTTCCTGAGCTGCCCACTGCCAACTCTGGTGTCGAAATAAGATACAGACCCTCTGTACCAGACAATGTCATACATTGGAAGGTATTTGAAGATGATCAGGAGATTGAAAAATTCCTCCAATCCATTGATGACTTTTCTATGTCACACATAGATGAGGATCCTGACGTGGAAAGTGACCATCACCCTGAGGAGTTTATGAATGAAATTTATAACCACCAGATTATACAGCTACCAAGAAACCACATACCGAAGGGTCTAATCCCATTAGAAAGGTTGTTTGATGGAAACGATGTGGTAGTAAAGGGTAGAGTTTCAGGTGATGATGCTGACGCAACTGAATGCAACATAGGCACACCAGAGGAGCCCAAGTTTGTCAAGTTGTCAAGGAGTATGAATGAGGAGAAGAGGGAGGAATATACTAAGTTGTTGAGGGAGTTTGTTGACGTGTTTGTATGGACCTACGAATACCTCAAGACTTATGACACGTCATTCATTGAGCACAAGATCCCACTGAAAGAGGAGGCTAAGCCATTCAAGCAGAAGCTGAGACAGATAAATCCCATGTTGTTACCTGTCATGAAGAGAGAGGTGAAGAAGTTGCTGGATGCCCAAATCATTGTTCCCTTGGGATACTCCGACTGGGTGGCCAATTTGGTCCCCGTAAGGAAAAAGAATGGAGAAATCAGACTCTGTGTCGATTTCAGGAACCTGAACAGGAGCTCAAGGAAAGACAATTATCCCCTATCCAACATGGAGCATCTATTGCAGAAGGTCACTGACGCATATAGAATATCTATTATTGATGGATTTTCTGGTTATAATCAGATATCAGTCATGCTTGAGGACAGAGAAAAGACAACCTTCACCACTCCTTGGGGCACATTCATGTATGCCAAAATGCCATTTGGGTTGATGAATGCAGGAGAAACATTTCAGAGAGCCATGGACATAGCCTTCATCAGGGAAAAGGATAAGTTTGTGGTGATTTACCTAGATGACATAATAGTCTTTTCCAAGACTAATGAAAAGCACCGCTACCACTTGAAGAAGGTTTTCCTGAAGTGTCGGAGGTATGGCCTATCTTTAAACCCCAAGAAATAATTGTTTTCTATGCAAGAAGGGAAGATGTTAGGCCATATAGTGTCAGCAGAGGGGGTGAGGATTGATCCTGACAAGGTAGAATCTCTTCAGACCCTGTCACTTCCCAGGTCTAGGAAGGAGGTCCAAGCCTTTTTGGGGAGGATAAATTTTCTGAGGGGATTTGTTTCAAATTTTGCTGAACTGGTGAAACACATCACATACATGCTTAGGAAGGGGAACGAAGTGAAATGGACTGCTGAACCCCAGGAATCTTTTTCCCAAATAAAGAAGGCGTTGACTGAGGCTCCTGTGCTAATCAGTCCGGATTATTCTAAAGATTTCCTGATATTTTCTTTTGCTTCTTGTGATACATTAGCGACAGTTTTGTTGCAGAAAAATGATCACGGGCAAGAACAACCTATTGCCTTCTTTAGTAAGGTGCTGAGAGACGCAGAACTCCGATACGAGATCATGGAGAAGCAGGCTTATGCCTTGGTGAAAGTTCTTAAAGCTTTCAGAGTCTATGTATTGCATTCAAAGATCATTGCATATGTCCCTTCAACCTCTGTGAAGGACATTCTTATATAGCCTGTCATAGATGGGAGGAGAGGTAAATGGATCGCCAAGATCCTAGAGTTTGACCTGGAGATTAAACCCACCAAGCTGATAAAGGGGCAAGGTTTAGCCAAGTTGCTGGCTGAATCAAATTGCAGGGCCTTGAGAATAAATTTCATCAATGAGCAAGATGAGTCATCCAATGGGGGTTCCCAAAGCACTGTACCACTAGCAGCATGCCCCTGGTATCAAGATATCTTGTATTTTTTGCAAGAATTGAGGCCTCCTGATGGGATGGAAAAAAGCAAGGAAAGAGATTTAAAGCTCAAAGTTGTCAGGTATTTCCTCATAAACCAAGCATTGTATTGGAAATACCCCGAGGGGGTATTACTGAGGTGTCTGGACCCACAGCAGGCCCAGAAGGTTATGTTCGATTTCCATAGCGGTCTCTGTGGAGGTCATCATTTTTCGAATACCACAGCTCACAAGATCCTCCGAGCTGGGCATTATTGGCCCATCTTATTTCCTGACGTCTGTAGGGAAATTAGAGCTTGCATCAAATGCCATAAGTTCTCAGGGAAGAAGCAGCTCAAATCTCTGCCATTAAAGCCTGTAGTAGTTTCAGCACCCTTTCAGCAGTGGGGATTGGACTTCATCGGGGAAATTCATCCTCCCTCAAGTGGCCAACACCGTTGGATTCTGACTGCGACCGACTACTTCACCAAATGGATAGAAGTTGTTCCCACCAGAAGCACTTCTCACAAAGTGATTATCAGCTTCCTGGAAGATATTATATCCAGATTCGGTTGCCCCAGCAGAATCATCACTGATAATGCTTCCCCCTTTCGGTCTGAGCCTCTGGTCAAATTTTGTGAACAGTTCCAGATTGCACTGATTCACTCCACTCCCTACTATCCTCAAGGAAACGGACTGGCAGAGTCCTCCAATAAAAGTTTGATCAAGCTTATCAAGAAGCTACTAGAGGACAATAAAAGGGCCTGGGACTCAAAGCTCAAATTTTCTCTTTGGGATGATCGGGTGACAACAAAGAAATTGCTGGGAATCTCACCTTTCTAACTAGTTTATGGAATAGAAGCCGTTTTCCCCACTCAGCTCGCCTTACCTGTGGAAAGTCTCCTCCAGGACTTTGAAGGAGAACCTAAACACGTGCTCAGAAGGATCCATCAAATGGTGGAAATGCAGCAGGTTAGAGAACAAGTCATGGACAGAGCCTACCATCATCAGTAGAAGATCAAGTAGGCTTTTGACAGAAAGAGCAAAAAGAAGGAATTTGAGCAGGGTGATTTGGTGCTCAAATGGGATGCTCCCAGGCAGGAAAAGGGAAAACACAACAAATTTTATGCCCTCTAGTTCGGACCTTTCAATATCTTTGAATTATTTTAAAACAACACTTACAGGTTGCAGGATCTGGAAGGCAATGAAGTTTCTAGCAGCCCAGTAAACGGGCATTTCTTAAAAAAGTGTTTTCTGTGAGCCACAGTTGGCTCTTTTTGTTTTTTTTTGTAAATATTGTTTCTGTTTTTGTTTTTTGAACTAATAAATAACTCCATAGCCCAACAACAAATGCAATGAATCTACAAAAGAGTTCTTAGAGAATCATAGGGACGACTCTATCCCCCATGGAGCCAAATGTTAGCGATATTTCTTGTAAGAGGGGCTAGAACGCAAAAGTTTGGGTTAAAAACCCACTTGTCCTAAGTTTTGGGTGATAATGCGTCCGCGGTAAGCAATGTGCAAGGTCTAGCGGTCACGATTCGTGCGCCCGAATCAATGACACGTATTCAAGTCTGGACACCCCCTACCATTCTACCTTTAAGCGGGGGGATCCGGAATCACGGGTGCACCTCTCCAATGGTCTAGATCAGCACACTTGGATCAACGGTGATAAATACCATTCCAGAACCCCCCTTCCTTTCTACCTTTTAGCGGAGGGGGGGTGTCTGGAATCAAGCGAGAAACTTTCGATGGCTAAGATTACAGTGCTCGGATCAATGGCACTTGGACAGCCCCGTCCTTCCCAGTTGCTCCGTGTTTAGCCAACATGGGCCCTTCTCCCATCTTGTCATCTTCCAGACCCACCTTTCCCCTGCTGCCAGGTGTCACCCATCGGCCTCCACTCTTTGGTCCGCATGGCCCACCTTCCTTCTCATCATCCACTTGTCATTCGCCATGTGTCCCACTCCTTTTCACGTCGGCCCTTCACCGAAAGGCGAGTTCATCATCTCTCATTTTCACTCCTTTTGCCTATTGTCTTCAACCATGAACCATCCTCTGTCACCCTTCTCACACCTCGCCACTTCTTCCACACCCTCATAATCCAACGCCATCACTCCTATCAGGCCCCCCATTCTCTGCGTTGGCCTCCATGCCTACCCATCAGGCCATTTAGTCATTCCAGGTGGCAGCATGAGGAGCCTTCCATATCCCAAGGTGCTGAGTTGGCCAGGTCGTCCTCAATCCCCATGAAGAAGTTATTGAAGTGGTTGGTAGTGGTTAGACATCGTCTTCGCCATAATGGGAGAGTCCGAAAATGAATTAAAGGCACGTCGATTCGTCGTTAGAACTGTCAAAGAATTAGATTGCATCTGACATAAGTTGCATGATCTTTCAGGTGTTGGCTATCAGAAGCCATGCAGATGCAAAGCTTTCAATGCAGTATCTTGATTCCGCTGTTGTTGTTGTTTTGAGTATATGAAGGCGTTTTCACCATTTTTGTATCTATCGATGGTAGAGATAAGCTCCCGACTGTAAAGTGTCAGCACATATTTTGGTTTCCTGGTTATGCCTCTATGTTTGAGATTTCTTGGTTTATGACAAATAGTTTTATTTTTCCATCTATGTTCCATCTCATACCAGGGAGTCCACAGTCGAAGGATTCACGTGGATTGAACAATCTTGTTATGATAAAGGATTTGTTATGACATTGTTGTCCTCTCTGGTCTTTTGTGTTTGAATGTAAAAGGATTTTGCATTTGGATGCTTTCTTCTCCAGTCTGTTATGAACCAGATGTTTGTGATAGACCTTCACACTCTTCTAATGCAAGTCTTCCCCTTACTCACCCTTTACTACGACTCACTGTTTGAAGTTTATCAAGACCTCACTCATCCATGCATGTCTGGCCTAGTTTCTGAGTTGATACGATATCGGTCTGAGTTTTCCTCCATTTGATCACCCTTTAAAATAAATCATGACATTAAACTGATGGGCATTGGGCTCTGCTCTTGCAAGCAATCTAGGAGTGACTTCCAGCTGCCAACACCAGCAGAAAAAGACAAAGTCTTAAATTTTACAAGTGAGAGATCGTGTGCATAAATGTGTGCCCTTGTGGGTATCAATGAAAGGAGAAGTAATTTTTCTGGTTAGAAATGTGGGAATCTTCTCGATATATTTGAGGATCGTAATTATTAATATTGATTCTTATTTAAATGTTTCCCTTTTTTTGAGCACCAGAAAAATGTTAACAGACAGTAGGAAGAAAAGTTTTGAAACGAGAGGGATAACTAGAGAGTAATATTCTTTCAGAGTACCCTTCTTGGCAGGTTATCTCGTTGCCTGCACACATGGAACCAACTGCCGTAAAATTGAATGACCAACTGCTGTAAAAATTGAATGCATGGTAATTCACTATCTAAAGGGGTAAAATCGATACTCTTCACCTCAACAACCATAGTCCCACCAATTAATAGCTACCAGTCCACCACTTTTACCCATTCGTTTACTTGAATACCAGTCGCGGTCTGTGCAGTAGCATTTATGAACACATGGACTAGCCTACCTTTACACAACACGCCCTACCTTTATAAATGCATGGACTGCCAGGGTGGATGGATTTAAAACTCTGTTGTGCAAATACTGGAAACCATTAAAGATGTTGCAGGTAAACCTGGTGAAAACGCCATTAAATTATGTGGCTACCTCTAGGTATAACACTACTCATTCAAGCCAATATATCTCTATCCATGTATGCATTTGAAGGACTGTGGGTGAGCATTATGTGACCAACATTATCATTGGGTAGAAACATGTGTAATCTTTACCAATGCACAAGTTAAATTCGAGCCATAAGTAAAGAAAATCGCAGACAAAGCGTTAAGTTTGTTATCCATTCCAGTACCATTCTGATCATAGAGATAAAATTAATTCCTTTTTGTGTGTTGAAATTATATACATGAGAAAAATCACTGCCCAGAAAAATTAACACAGACAAGGATCGTTATAATGTTTTCAATAATTTAAAACATAGCAATCACAGTCCAAGAAAAGATAAATTCACTGATAGAAACAACAAATGTTTTTTTTTTTGTGTTCATTTCCAGGATACAAATTATATGGACGCAGACTGGGAATGGAATCATTTTGGCATTCTAGGATACCAACACCATGCCAATTTAAATTGATCCATCCAACTATACACACGGGGTAAAAAAAGAACGAGATAACGACGAGATAAAAAAAACAAGCCGAGGATGAAGAAAATATTCGCCAACAAACAAATGGGCAGAGTTGGATAATCACATCCAGGTGCAAGGCAACCTTCAACTAAGGACAACAACAGAGGTGGACGGTTGATAGGTTCGACGTTCACTTCATCATCCTCGCACAGAAAAGAAGGGCATTGAGATCCATAGGTTTGTTAACGCTAAGGCGATGACCATAGGTCAGGCTCTTGGCCGACTACTCAGGCGAGGAATGATGAAATAAGGATGAAAGATAACAACCTCAAGGTCACAATCAACACCACAGGGAATTCACGACATGCGAGAAGTGAAGGTCATGGGAATCAATCAATCAATCAATCAATCAGCTAGGTTATAAAACCTTCAGTCATGAAACTAGGAAACCAATTTACCTACCCAATAATCAAGAAAATCCAAAGCATAAATCCTACAACAATATACCATTCAAAATAAGGAGCGTATCGTTGAGTGTTCGCCTGCTCCGAGTGTCTTCCGCGCTTTCGATGCAACTCCCTCTCACCGACTATTAAGACTTCACCGGTACCTTCCAGCCAATGTTAGGGGTACTCTTCTTCCCCCTTAGCCCCCTGAGCTGCAAAGTGGCCACACTCACTATCCATAGGTTCCGTCTAGGTCCCATCTTGCCTCGCAAGGCTAAGCTACCACTTCTTTCTGAGCTGGAAGTCCCAGCTACCACAACTAAATCAATCAAGTTGATATTTTTTCTGTGTAACGTTATGTAAATAAAAGATCCCCCAACCTCCATCACCTCCCTTCATTATATAGAGTTTTTTGGTTCCTTAATTTCCATAAATTCTCTTTTAGTTAAGTTTTTATAATTAATTTCCTAAAAATTCTTCTCTGTACAAGTGCCCCCCATCCCCTACATTCCTCCAAAAATTAATTTCTTTAATTAAGTAATTATCTCTATTTCCCTCACTCACCTAGAGTTACTCCTAGAATCACTCATAGGTGTCCCCAAATTCCCTTACAGGTTTTAAAGGCGTTCCCTATTATGAAATTGCTAATTCAGTTTAAAATTCGAAAGCTCTGAATGGTAGATTCTTTACTAAGTTGACATTTCGATTTTTCCCTTAAGTTCCCCTTTTTCCCTTTTTATGTTACCTCTTTTCCCTAGTTTCCTATTTTTTTTATTTTCCCTCTTTCCCCTTTTTACTTAGAACCCAAAAAGGCAGGTGTGAAAATTAACCCCTTTTCCCTTTTCTTATTTAATTAGTATACTTTAATTTATTAAGGTAATAAAACAATTAATTCCCTTTTTGAATTTTAATCCAACATAATTTTTCGTTTTTGTGAATAAATAAAATTTTGAATATCATAATTATTATTTAAGATGTTTTTATTTTGATATTTTTATCACTATATTTTTTTTTATAGAAGACAAAATTTTACCACTAGAGTAATTTAGACTTAGGCATTAAATTTCATACTGGGAGACATTTAATTAGGGAAATTGTTTTAAAATTTTCTTCACATGTTTTTTTTCTTAGGGCCATCTAGCTTCGTCTCTCTATCATAAACAAAACGAAGTCCCTTCAAGATGCACTAGGTACTCCAAGGGTGTCATTTGGCTCATCTGTTCCTTTTCTCGACGTGCCCTTCAGGACGCACCACATGCTCCAAGGGTGCCACTCAACTCAATATGTTTCCTTTGCACGATGTTCCCTTCAAGATGCAGTACGTGATCCAAGGGTACTACTCGCCTCTTGACTGACTTGGTAGACATCAATAACCCCTAGAGTCAATACTCCACCGGGTGAAATTGTGGGAGACTAAGGGATTCTAAGGAATAAGGCCCCCGCCTTATTGCACACACCTTAGATTCAATGTGAGAGACTGTCGTAGTCTGCCCTCACAGCATCGTGGGTCCTCTCGAACTAGGTAATAGTTAACCTACAATTCAATCCATGGCAGGAGTGCTAGTAGGTTGTGGCAGGGCTGATGTCTACTCCTCTCCCTCAACATTTGGTAGTCGTGTGTGACCCCTTCACAACATATCTGAGTATGGTCGACAAGCTGTCGTTATCCTGCATCATCAACAAATCATGTCAGAACATATCCATATCATACCATCTAATTAGATGTACTAATATCACAATAAAAACAATCAAACCCCAATGGTACACTCCCTGAATCGATCTGGAGTCCAAGGGTTCCATCGATGCCTCTAAATCATCGAGTTCCAAAACCCTGCACACTCCGTAAACCGAGTCAATAGCACTTGTCTATGCAAATGTAGTAAAATAACATGTCATCAACCCATAACGCCTCATAATCAAAATCAAAATTTTTAATAGCATAATAATCCATATCACTTGTGAGCAAGTGTCTTCAAAGAATAAGTTCGCTCAGTATCCCAGAGCGGGATGTTACATACACCCCCTCTTGGTCTAAAATAAGTCCTAAAGTTTCATAGTATATATGCTGATAAAAGTGCATCACAGTATCATATGTCTATCTATCAAACAAAAATGGAAACTGTTGGCGCATATCATATGCATCCTCCTAGGTCACCGAGTGCGGACTATAATTGTCCCACTGGACCTTGAAATGATCTACCGTTTGACGGTGTAGCATCAAAGATGATCCAAGATGATCCAAGATCCAAGATGTAGAATGGCTCATTCGTGAGCGCTCCCTCGTCCAATACCTACAAGGAACTCATGTCAATAACATGTGTAGGATCACTAATATAATGTCTCAAAATAGATACATGAAAAACATCGTGCATATGCCTCAAAGAGTCCAGCAAGGATAGTCGATAAGCCACGGGCCCCTTTCTCTCCACGATCTTGAAAGGTCCCACGAACCTAGGAGAGATTTTAGCTCACTTCCCAAACTTGATTGAACTCTTATGCGGTTTAACTCGCAAGAAGACTCGATCGCCGACCTCGTAACTACGGTTAACACGGTGCGCATTAGCATAACTCTTCTGTCAATCATGCGCTTCTTTAATCCCTTGTCTTATTGTTTTCATTTTCTCTTCCATTTCTTGGATGGATTCTAGTCCCACCAGGACCCTATCCTCAATATGATCCCAACTCAAGGGCGTCCAACATGGTCACCCGTAAAGAAAGTTGAAAGGCGCCATCTTAATGGTGCTCTGGTAACTTTTGTTGTAAGCGAAGTCCACTAGTGGAAAGAATTCTTCCCAACACCTTTGTTGGTCGATCACGTACATGCAGAAGATGTCCTCGAAGGTTTGGTTCGTTCGTTCAGTGTGAAAATTAGTCTCCAGGTGATATGAAATACTAAAGTTAAGTTGGGTTCCCAAGGCCTCTTGTTAACTCATAAAAAATTGTCCTATAAACATCGATCCTCGATCAGATATAATCCTCTTGGGCATGCCATGTAGCCTCAAAATCGCACCGATGAAAACTCTAGCTATGTCAGGTGCCTGATACATCGTATGCACATGAATAAAGTGAGCACTCTTCGTTAGAGTGTCTAATACTACGAAAATCAAGTCATGTCTCCTTGCCGTCAGTGGCAAACCAACAATAAAATCCATCGAAATAACCTCCCATTCCAATTTTGGAATTACACGTGGTTGTAGTAATCCTACTGGGTGTCTATGTTCATCCTTTACCTACTGACATTCTATAAATCTGGCCACATAGTTGACTATGTCTGCCTTCATTCCCTTCTAGAAGAATAAGGTTTTAATGTATGCCCTCATCTTTGTGACTCCCAGATGAGACATGTATACTTCTCTATGAGCCTCGCTTAGGATCAACATCCTCAACTCATTGTTTGGCAGTGCGTAGATCCTACTTTTAAACATAAATAAACCATTGCTATTAAATGAAAATCCCTCAAATGCATGGTCTGAAGAGGCAACACCGAAAAAATGCATGGTCTCCGACTCAATGCATCTACCACTCTCTTCAATATTCCTTTTATGTAAGTAATCTTGAAGTCATACTCGCTAAGCAATTCCGACCAACGTCATTGTCACATGTTCAGGTCGCTTTGCGTAAATATGTGTTGTAGTCTACAATGGTCAGTCTTTAGTTCAAATTTTCATCCAACCAGGTAGTGTCTCCAAACCTTCAAGGAAAATACGATGGCTAACAACTCCAAATCATGCATCATGTAGTTCTCCTGATGCCTTCTCAGTTTCCTCGAAATGTAAGAAATCACTCATCCATCTTGCATCAATAATCCGCCTAAGCCTTCCTTGGATACATCAATGCATACCAAGAATTCTATGTCCATGTCAGGGACTTTTAGTATCGGTGTTGTTTTCAACCACTCCTTGAGTGACTAGAATGCTTCCGCGCATTTCTTGGTCCAAACAAACTTCTTATTCTTTTTCTACAACTTCATGATCGAATTTGCTTTCTTCAAAAATCCCTCAACAAACCGTCGATAGTATCCTGCTAAACCCATGAAGCTACACACTTCTGGAAAATTCGTCGGCACAAGCCATTCCATAATATACTTGACCTTGGCTAGATCCACAGTGATGCCTTCATTGGAAATGACATGCCCTAAGTAGTGAATCTTCGATTGATAAAAATATCATTTGGACAACTTCCCATACAATTTGTGCTCTCGCAGACACTGTAGTACCAAGCGCAAGTGCTCATCATGCTCCTCCTTCATATGAGAGTAAATCAAAAAATCGTCAATGAACACTTGGATTAACTTGTACAAGCACTTGCAGAACACCTCGTTCATCAAACTCATAAATACCCCTGGGGCATTTGTCAGTCCAAACAGTAAAATAGTAAACTCGTAATTTCCAAACCTCGTCTTAAAGTCGGTCTTAGGGATGTCACCTTCCTTAATCTGTGATTGGTGGTATCCTAATCGAAATTCTATATTAGAGAACACTGTCGTGCCCTTCATTTGATCGAATAGATCATCGATTCTCGACAACGGATATTGATTTTGGCCTTGTTCAATTGAGGGTAGTCAATGTAGAGCCTCCATGATCCATCCTTCTTTCATATCAAAATAATAGGTGCACCCCATGGTGACACACTAAGACATATCAGTCCCAGGTCCAACAACTCCTTCAGTTGCATTTTTGACTTTTGTAACTCCGGGGTAGATATTCGATAAGACATTCTTGCTATTAGTTCAGTCCCTGGTTTTAGGTTTATTGTAAACTCCAATTCCCTCTTCGGCGGCATCCCAGGTAACTCCTCCGGAAACACGTCCGCAAACTCTTTCACCATCGGAAGGTTTTCTAGACCTTCTGCTACTCCTTTCTCATTTAACACAAGGATCACATAAATCTTGCACCCCTTGCACATGCTCTTCTGAAGTTGCAAGGAAGAGATGAACCTCAGGGAAACTCCCTGGTTTCATCCTACAATCACATGTCTCTGTCCCTCGTCATTGACCAAGATCAACCATTTCATCTTAGAGTTGAGTATCACCTCATGGGATTCCAACCAATCCATACCAATCACGACATCATAAGATCCTAGGATCGTGACATACAGTTTTTCCCTTGTGACAAACTCTCTCAGGTTAAGGATACATCCCACAACCTTTCCTCCTACCTTTTTCTTGGCTCCCGAAACCATCTCCACGAAGCTAAAATCATCATGTTCGACTACCTTTACCTTAACCCTTTTTAGCGCTGCACCAGAAATGAAACTCTCGGTAGCACCGGGATCTATCAAAATACTAAGGGTCTGGTCAACGACGGTATTTATCGTTTCAAGCACTGTCGACTGATACTCTGCCTGGCAGTTATTCACCTCTACATGAATCCAATGGGCCTTTCCCATATCTCCCACGGTAGCGGGTCTGGATGATCCAAATGTGCTAGTCCTCTCCACCGGGCAGTCGCGCTGGTAGTGTGGATCTCCACACATCCAACACCCCTTCTTTGGCTCAGTAGTCCTCATACCCAAAATAGAAGATGATGGCCTACCGACCTGGAATCCTGGTCTCTTCTATTGAACATGCCTAAACTGCTACTGTTGCGGTTGACACTCTTGTTGATGTTGTGGTCCCCGATAAGGTGTCCACTGCTGAGGCATCGGTCCTCAAGGTTTAGTGAAAGTGGATCCCTCTGGAAGCCACGATATCCCGGCATATGTCTAGCTGGTGTCTGATGTTGTTGTGCTCTAGATGAAACCTGCCCTGTTGGTCTCGTTGGAGTCCTAGTCTGACCCACATTGATAAGCTCCTCCTCCACTATGAGGGCCTTCTGGATGGCATCATTTAAGGTTTGAGGAATCAAAATCCTAACCTTTGCACATAGGTTTCCTGATGCAGGAGCATCACCAACTCATCAAGTGAGCCAACACATGAAGCAGAAAACCAGCTGGATAAGCCAACACAAATTTTGAAATTACTTTGTAATTGGTTGTGCAAGTCTTTAATGAGGTCATTTAAGAGGAGGCTCACTTGTATATTGTAATGGACCTTGATCGGATAGCTCTCGTCCTTTGGTAGATAGTCCGCATTTAATATAGTTAATGCTAGTAGGTAGGAATTTAATTTTAGAATTGATAGCTTAGAGTCCAAGAGGGAAAACGGATATAGACACCCTCATTGTAGCATTGTATTATTATGAAGTAACATTGTTGAAGAGAGCGCGTAGAGAATTGTATGAAGAACATCCAAGTACAGGCATTTGAATTAATAGAAGAAATCTTTGATTCAAATCCATGGTTTTGTGTTATTTCTCTGTGTATTGATGTTATGCTCATGAATGTTTGCTTCCTATCATGCATTCACTTTTATATGTTGTGTATGTGATTTCATGGTTAAATTTAAGTATGAGAAGGAAGAGTGAATGAGTTTCAATTGTTTCTCTAATTAAGCAGAAGATTCCTGCAAGGAGTGTAGTTAAATTGTCTGCGAGGAGTGCATCGACAGAAGGCTTCAATTAGAGATAACCTTTGTTCTCATTTTCTTGAAGTTGCAGTTAGGCATAGTGCCATGCAAGGAGTGTGAAGGCCAAGGAGAAGACTCAGAATTACAATTCTGAGTGACACATTGAAAGACTGCTGCCACAAGTGTGCGCAGAGTCGAGTACCTTCAACACTTAAGCGTTGTTGAATATTTGTCGCAAGGAGTGCATGCAAAGAGTTCTCTTTTCTCTAAGAGACTGGAAGTCGAGTAAAGTTCAGGATGGATAGGCCTCCAAACTCGTTGAAGGACGAAGAAAGAAAGTTGTTCCTTGAAGTTTGCAATTAGTGTCGCATCTTTTGTGCGCAGGGTGACGAGTTCTGTGGAAGAACGTATCGTCGTTTCGAAGATTTCATTTGGAAGGGATGGATGGTCAAAATCCTCTGAGGAGGTTTCGTGTAGTTCTGTGGGTCGTTGGATCTTCTAGAGGTGCAGGGGAGGTTACATTGCAAGTGTGAAGGAGGTTCAAAGATCAGGAAGGTCCGAGTCATTGATCCAAGCCAGCCAGGGTCATTGGATCCATCGCGAGATCGCCTATCGGGGCATCGTGCGAAAAGATTCGAGGATTTGGCTACGGAACTCGTGATATTGCGATACGCGATATTTCGATAGTTGAAGGACAGTGTGGGCCATAGCGAATTCGGCGAGTGGAGGACAGGTGGCATAAGTCATCGGTATTTCGCCATGAGAAGTCTCGAAACTTGGACATTAGGATTCACGATCCCATGGAGTCCGAAGTCCCGACGAGGAGACGTGACCGTGGAAAAGTCAACTCGTGAAGCATATCAGAATTTCGGCACATCAGGGGCTCGGGAGTTGGAGAACCAGGTGTTTGGTATCGTGAGTAGTGAAGTCGCGATAGAGCCGAAGTCTCGATAGAGGATATAGAAAGTTAGCTTTGACTGACACATCGGGTCTCAGGGATTCAAGAACCCAATGCTCAACTTTTGAACTCGCGAAGTCACAAGTTCCGATCCTCCGATAAGTCAAGGAAGGGGGAGCACGCAGAAGAAGATAATCTGTGGGCAGATATTTCCTGATAGGGAAATAGAAGAGCCTTGGAGTTCTTCGGGCCGAGAAGAAAGAAGGTCTTGAGGAAGCGGATGTGCTCCGAGGAGTGCGGCTACATCAGAGTAGTATCAGAGAGGGAATATCTCTTTGCTTTATGTAGAAGAGAAGAAGGATTTACCATGCTGCTCAGAAGAGAAAGATGGTCACCCGATCTAGAGGATAGGGAGGTACGAAGAAGAGGCAGGCCAACAGGAAATCTAGAAATGGTGAGACAGATGAGAGATCTCTGAGCAAGACTTGAGGAGATGGAGACAACTCAAAGACGCACAGCTAGTGTTGGGGATATGAGTGATTCCGATGGCGAGATAGAGGTTGAATGAGAGGAGGAAGTTGCAACTGAAGATGCATCAACTGAGCGATTAATTAAAGCTATCGCCAGGATGGGGGTGAAGGAAAAAATGGACATTCTAGTCTATGAGGGAAATCTGGATGCAAAAGAGCTACTGGACTGGATTAGGGCTCTTGACACCTACTTCGATTATGAATATATCGAAGAGGATAATAAATTCAAGCATGTTGTCATATGCTTGAAGGGACATGCATCATTGTGGTGGGATGGGCTACAAGCTGATAGATGATACAAAGGAAATCAAAAGATCAAGAGTTGGGATCGAATGATTGCAAAGATGAAGGCAAAATTCATCCCAAGGGACTACCAAATTACTTTGTTCAGGAGAATGCAGATACTGAGACGGAAGATGATGACAGTGAAAGAATACACTGAAGAATTCTATCGACTGAACGTCAGAGCAGGTCATTGAGAGAGCGACGATGACAAGGTTTCCATATATCTGAGTGGTCTTAGATACAACATTCAGGATGAATTAAGCATGGTTACCATCAGGATGGTGGCGGATGCTTGTCAAATGGCTCTAAAAGCTGAGGAGAAGTCGAGCCATAAGCAAGGTCAGCGAAGGTGAGGCAGAAGTCAACCCAGAGGAAAAGCAGTTGCCCAGGAAAAATATTAGAAGCCCAGGGAGGAATGGAAGAAACCTCGGGGTAAAGTTGAGAGAGGTGGAACCTCACAGCAAGGGCCATACATTGAACAAAGAGGGCAGCATAATGAGCAGAGAGGAGATTATGCTGACGAAAAAAAAATTCCTCATACTAGAGGTAGAGGAAGAGGCTGAGGTGGAGTAATCACATGCTTCACATGTGGAAAGAATGGGCACAAGTCTTACGAGTGTCTAGAGAAAAAGAAGGACATTGGAGAAGCTCACATCACTGAAGCACAGAGGCAAGATGTTGAGGGAAAAGATGCAGAAGGTGCAAGATCGCTTGCGATGCAAAAACTCCTTTTGACACCCGAGAAGGAGGTGGAAAGTTCAGTCCAAAGGACCAGACTGTTCAGAACAACTTGCAAGACCAAAGACAGGGTGTGCAAGGTCATTGTTGACAGTGGTAGCACTGATAATATCGCTTCAACCGAGATGGTAGAAAAGATGAAGCTGGAGACGATTGATCATCCGAGTCCATAGAAAGTTTCATGGCTACATAAGGGACATCAGGTAAGTGTTACCAAACAGTTTTTAGTTGAATTCAAGATAGGTGGATATAATGATAAAGTACTATGTGATGTTATTCCCATGGATGTATGTCATTTATTTTTGGGTAGACCATGGCAATATGACATAAATGTGGTTCATTATGGAAGGATGAACACATATACTTTAGAGAAGGATGGGAGGATATACAGGTTGCTTCCGATAAAGGATAAGGAGGTAAAACCGGAAGTAAGCAACACAATACTTCTCATGAGCAGGAAGGAACTTCTTACAGAAATGGAGAAGAAAGAATATCCACAATTCTTTGTATTCAGGAAGACTAGGATTGTTTTGACTAGCATAAGAGTGGATGATTTGCCATATGAAATTCAGGAACTGCTAGAAGAGTTCGTTGACATTGTGGTAGACGAATTATCTCATTCGTTGCCACCAATGAGAAGTGTGAGTCATCACATAAACCTCATACCAGGAGCCGGTTTTCCAAATAAAGCCGCATACAGGTTGACGCCGCAAGAAAATGAGGAGGTTAAGAAGTAGGTCCAGGAGTTATTGGACAAAGGATTAGTCAGGGAAATCTTGAGCCCATGTGTTGTTTCGACAGTACTTAATCCAAAGAAAGATGGAGGTTGGAGAATGTGCATCGATTCTAGAGCAATTAATAAGATAACCATCAGGTACAGATTTCCATTGCCGAGGATGGATGATCTGATGGATTGCCTGAGTAGGGAAAAATATTTTTCAAAGATTGACTTGAAAAGTGGATAGCACCAGATTCGCATGAGAGAAGGCGATGAGTGGAAAACAACATTCAAGACAAACAAAGGTTTGTATGAATGTCTAGTTATGTCATTTGGCTTGACAAATGCACCAAGTAACTTTATGAGGTTGATGAATGAAGTCATGCGGTAGTTCATCGGAAAGTTCTTCATTGTGTATTTGGACGATATTGTGATTTACAGTAGATCAGAGGCTGAACATTTGAAGCATTTGGCTATTGTGATGCAGAAGCTACAGCAGGAGAAGTTGTTGATTAATATGAGGAAATATTCATTCATGAATACAAAACTCATTTACTTGGGGTTTGTTATATATGCAAATGAATTAAAGATGGATCCGGATAAAGTGGAGGTGATCAAGAATTGGCCATCACTGAGAAATATTTTCGAGGTGAGAAGTTTTCATGGTTTGGCTAGCTTCTACCGAAAATTCATCAGGAATTTCAGTGGAATTAGTGCAGTGATGATGGATACAGTGAAGAAGCGACATAAGTCTTTTCACTAGACAGAAAAGGCAGAGAAGAGCTTCAATCTATTGAAGCGGAAGATAACGGAACAACCGGTGTTGGTGTTGTCAAATTTCCAGAAGACATTTCAGTTGAAATGTGATGCAAGTGGGTTTGTTGTAGGAGCGGTCTTGAGTCAGGAAGACAGACCAGTTGCATATTTCAGCAAGAATCTCGATGAGGTGAAACTGAAGTACTCCACGTATGATAAGGAATTCTATGATATCATACAGGCGTTGAAGAAGTGGAGGCATTACTTGATCCCGAAGGAATTTGTTTTGTACAGTGATAATTATGCATTGCAGTTTGTGACTCGACAGGAGAAGTTGAATCAGAAACATGCGAAATGGGTAGAGTATATGCAGAATTTCACATTTGTGATTAAGCATATTTCGGGTACTGCTAACAAAGTGGTTGATGCTTTGAGCAGGAAGTGTTTGTTGCTGTAGGAATTCCGAGTCAAAACATTGGGTTTTGAAAACCTCAGGGACATGTATGCAGGAGATGCAGACTTTGCAGAGGCATATGAAGCAGCTGAGAATCCAGTTCTTAGAGATCGGAGTCCTTGGATAGATTACATGATCCAGGAGAGATTTCTATTCATAGGAAATCAATTATGTATTCCGAAATGCTCCATGAGGGAGAACTTGTTGAAAGAGAAACACAGTGGTGGATTAACAGGACATTTTGGCCATGAAAAAACATTCGCGAAGCTGAATGAGTCATACTTTTGGCCGGGGATGCGAGAAGATGTCAAGCAATTTGTTTAGAGATGTAGGATTTTCCAGCATTCGAAGGGGAGAAAGCAGAATACAGGTTTTTATCATCCATTGCCCATACCGGAGAGGCCATGGGAGGTGATCAGCATGGATTTTGTATTGGGTTTGCCAAGGACGCAAAGAGGTGTTGGTTCGATCTTTGTGGTAGTGGATAGGTTTTCAAATATGGCACATTTTATTCCATGCCAGAAGACCAGTGATGCGACTCACATCGCAAATTTGTTTTTCAAGGAGGTCATTCGACTTCATGGATCGCCGAAAATCATAGTTTCGGACAGAGACACCAAATTCATAGGAAATTTATGGAGGACCTTATGGAAGAAGCTAGGAACAAACTTGGCATTTAGTTCTTCTTATCATCCTCAAACGGATGGACAAACAGAGGTGGTAAACATAAGTCTGGGAGACTTTCTAAGAAGCTTGGTGACAGAGCACCACAACATTTGGGACCATGTATTACCACAGGCAGATTTTGCATACAACGATTCAGTAAATCGGAGCACAGGGAAAAGTCCATTCCAGGTTGTATATGGTATGCAACCGAGAGGAGTATCTGAATTGAGGGATTCAGAACAGACTGCAACTAGTAGTGCTAGTGTAGAGGAATTCGCCGAGGCGATGAGGGAACTTCACAGCAGGGTGAAGGAGCGACTGTAGAAATCAAATCAAGAATATAAGCGTAGAGCAGATCAACATCGTAGACAACTTCAGTTTGAAGTTGGCGATCTAGTTATGGCACACTTAAGGAAGGAAAGGTTCTCTAGGGGGACATACAACAAACTGAAAATGAAGAAAATCGGGCCATGCAAGGTCTTGAGAAGATTCAGAGAAAATGCTTATGAGATTGAGTTACCGGATGGCATCGAAATATCTTCGCTATTCAATATCGCAGATTTATATCCATACAGGATTGGAGAAGCAGAGACTGGAACTGAGGAGCAAGTGATCCTGTGGATGAAACAATTGCCAGTAGCAGAAAATCCATAGATGGAGTGCATACTGAACAAGAGAGTGGGTAAGAAGACCCGAAGGAAGGAATACTTCGAGTATCTGGTCAAATGGAAGGGCCACCCCGTGGAAGATGCCATCTAGGAAACATAAGCAGAAATAAAGAAGCATGGACAGACCGTGCAGGAGCTCATGGACAGGAGCCCATGAAATTTTTCAAGCTAAGGAGTATGATGTAGGAGCATCGCCAACTCATTAAGCGAGCCAACACATCAAGCCAAAAACTAGCTGGATAAGCCAACACAAATTTTGAAATTACTTTGGAATTGGTTGCGCAAGTATTTAATGAGGTCATTTAAGAGGAGGCACACTTGTATATTGTAATGGACCTTGAGCAGATAGCTCTCGTCCTTTGGTAGATAGTCGGAATTTAATATAGTTAATGCTGGTAGGTAGGAATTTAATTTTAGAATTGATAGCTTAGAGTCCAAGAGGGAAAATGGATATAGACACCCTCATTGTAGCATTGTATTGTTATGAAGCAACATTGTTGAAGAGAGCATGCAAAGAATTGTATGAAGAACACCCATGTACAGGAATTTGAATTAATAGAAGAAAGCTTTGATTCAAATCCATGGTTTTGTGTTATTTCTCTATGTATTGATGTTATGCTCATGAATGTTTGCTTCCTATCATGCATTCTCTTTTATATGCTGTGTATGTGATTTCATGGTTAAATTGAAGTCTGAGAAGGAAGAGTGAATGAGTTTCAATTGTTTCTCTAATTAAGCAGAAGATTTCTGCAAGGAGTGCAGTTGAATTGTCCGCGAGGAGTGCGTCGATAGAAGGCTTCAATTAGAGATAACCTTTGTTCTCATTTCCTCGAAGGTGCGGTTAGGCATAGTGCTGTACAAGGAGTGTGCAGGCTAGGGAGAAGACTCAGAATTGCAATTCTGAGTGACACATTGAAAGACTGCTACTGCAGGTGTGCGCAGATTCGAGTACCTTCAACACTTAAGCGTTGTTGAAGATTTTCCGCAAGGAGTGTGTGAAAAGATTTCTCTTTTCTATAAGAGATTGGAAGTTGAGTAAAGTTCAGGAGGGATAGGCCTTCAAACTCATTGAAGGAAGAAGCAGGAAAGTTGTGCCTTGAAGGTTGCAAGTAGTGTCGCAGGTTTTGTGTGCAGGGTGATGAGTTTTGTGGAAGAACATATCGTCTTTTCAAAGATTTCATTTGGAAGGGACGGACGGTCGAAATCCTCCGAGGAGGTTTCGTGAAGTTTTGTGGGTATTTGGATCTTCCAGAGGTGCAGGGGAGGTTACATTGCAAGCGTGAAGGAGGTTCAAAGCTTAGGAAGGGCTGAGTCATTGATCCAAGCCAGTCAAGTTCATTGGATCCATCGCGAGATCGCATATCGGGGAATCGTGAGAAAAGAGTCAAGGATTTGGCTACGGAACTCGTGATATTGCAATACACGATATTTCGATAATTGAAGGACAGTGTGGGCCATAGCGAAGTCGGCGAGTGCAGGACAGGTGGCATAAGTCATCGAGATCTCGACGCGAGAAGTCTTCAAACCTGGACATTATGATTCGCGATATCGTGGAGTCCAAAGTCCCGATGAGGAGACATGACCGTGGAAAATTAAACTCGCGAAGCATATCGAAATTTCGGCACATCGGGGGCTCGGGAGTTGGAGAACCAGGTATTTGGTATCGCGAGTAGTGAAGTCACGATAGAGCCTAAGTCCCGATAGAGGATAGAGAAAGTTCGTGTTGACTGACATATCGGGTCTCAGGAATTCAAGAACCTAGTGCTTAAATTTTGAACTCGCGAAGTCACGAGTTTCGATCCTCTGATAAGTCAAGGAAGGGGGAGCGCACAGAAGAAGATAATCTGTGGGTAGATATTTCTTGATAGGGAAATAGAATATCCTTGGAGTTCTTCAGGCCGAGAAGAAAGAAGGTCCTAAGGAATCGGACGTGCTCCGAGGAGTGCGGCTACATCATTGCCGTTAAGGCCAAACATGAACCTGTTGACCTTAAGTTTCTCAGTGTTAAGGTGAGGAGCATACCGGAGCAGCTCCATAAAATGGGCCTTGTACTTGGGCATTGTACGACCTCCCTATCGTCAGGCATTGAACTCATTGAGTTGATGCTCAGTGAATTCCTCTGAAAGGTACCTCTCTCGGAACCCTTCCTCAAATAGTTCCCATGACACATATTTGACGACCATGTTCAGCTGCACTAGGAGCGTCTTCCACCATAGAAGAGCACTCCCCTTCAGTTGAAATACCGTCATGTGGACCTTCATGTTGGAGGTATAATCGCAAAGTGCGAAGCACATCACCATGTTCTCCAACCATTCCTCGACGTCTGTTTCATTTAGGGCACCAAAGAACTTAGGAAATTTGACCTTCTCGAGTTCACGATGAATGCTATTTGTACTGACCAGAGTGCGCAGTGGAACCTCAACGGGTATCGGGGCCCTGGCCTCATCTCTATCCAAATGATTGATCAGTACCTCGGACATGCTCTCAAAAGATCTCATCATTCCGACTACATCACCAATTGCTATTTTCTCTTGTCCGAGAACCTGCTCGTCTCCCTAGGGGTTAGACCCCTCAAGCGTGGATGTTACTGGAGGCGTCGTGCCTCCTCCCCTAGCACCCCGTTGTCTACCTCTACGACATCCTCTAACCATGATTACCTGCATGAATACAAGTCAAATCGATTAGCAACAGTATAATCAATCATATTAGTGAAAGTCGTAGCGACCCCAAGTAACGGGTTGAACCGACTCTGATACCATATGTAACAAACTTCCCGTTTAGTTATGACAACAAGCCTCACCTAAAAAGTGCAATTTTTTTTTTTGTGTTTGTGTGTGTAGAAGGGAAATAAGGACACTATACTCGACAATTCATCACAATGACGAACAAGATGAAAGAAACTCATGCAACATCAACATGACAACCAAACATAGAAGCTCATCAATCACGTAGAATCAATGTACGACATTCAATCGAAAAAAATAAAAATGACTACCTGTCTATCCTACCCTGCAATGGTTAGGACCTCCAGGACACATAATCGATGCTCAAGCCCAAGTTCCCATTGATTTTGACCATTTAAGGTCTCAGGGCTGGCGACTGTTTTGAGGAACAAGGAGGTGTCTACATTCCCCCTCCCCCCCCCCCAACACAAGCAGACCAGGCACACTGAAAGTTTACCAACCAAGTACAAACATTAATTGTAATGAACAACAATCCTCAGCGGGAAGAACAAGCTAAAAACAACCTCATCAACTACCCAAGCATTAATCCAAGCTAAATGGTCAATATCTATGATTTAAATTGACGCTAATTACATATCACTGAACCAATCTAAGTTTATCATATATTTACAATCAGATAGTAGGTCACAATTCAATTTCCGATTACAACTTTATGATAACATTAACATCATTTAAAAATTGCAATTAAGTGAACATGTTAATTTAATTTAGCATTAATAATCGATCTAAATTAAAGTTTTAACAATTTATACACAATGGTACCAAATCATAATATAATTTCTTGCGAATGCATAACATAAGTAACATGGTTGAATAATTAAAAGCAATGTTTGTTAAGTCGTGAAAACTAACTAAGCCTTTTCTCAAGGTAGTTCCTAAGAGAATCATCAATAAGCAAGGGGGTCCTTGGCATTATTTCCTTGGAATTCCTCTTGAATATGTAAGTAGTAAAAATGATAACAAAACTGAGAAGGTTTAATCAATTACTTCTAGGAGAAGTTATTTTTAGGAGAAGGAAATGAGTGCTTAAATTGATTACAAGGTGAGTGGAAAAATTCTAAAGTTAACTTATTGTCCCAACCCTTTTTAACCAAACTTCTCTTAAATAAATAAATCCATTCTTTAAACAGCTAAAACTCACCATTTAGGAATCATCCATTTCAACTGAAAGTACTATTTTGTAAACATTCCTTTTCATCACTAAATTAAGTAATAATAAAAAAAGAATTCATTTTTCAACTACTTTTTATAATTAGTAAATGAAGATAGTAATCAGTGACTACTTATGGTCCATTAATAGGTGAAGACAGTAATTGGTAATTGAAGGCTGCGAGTTAAGATAAGGAAAGTCAAATTCGCCAGGAAATTTGTGAGGAAAGGTTTAACATGCACAGAAGGGAATTATAACCCATACCTTGATTCTTATTTACGACAGAATAGGTTAATTACAAGGAGTTTAAATCATTGGGCAACAGAAAAAGACGAAGTCTTAAATTTTACAAGTGAGAGATCATGTGCATAAAATGTGTGCCCTTGTGGGTATCAATGAAAGGAGAAGTAATTTTTCTGGTTATAAATGTGGGAATATTCATGATATATTTGAGGATCATAATTATTAATATTGATTCTTATTTAAATGTTTCCCTTTTTTTGAGCACTAGAAAAATGTTAACAGACACTAGGAAGAAAAGTTTTGAAATGAGAGGGATAACTAGAGAGTAATCTTCTTTCAGAGTACCCTTCTTAGCAGGTTATATCGCTGCCCACACACATGGCACCAACTGCTGTAAAATTGAGTGACCAACTGCTGTAAAAATTGAATGCATGGTAATTCGTTGTATAAAGGGATAAAATCGATACTCTTCACATCAACAACCATAGTCCCGCCAATTAATAGATACCAATCCATCGCTTTTAACCATGCACATACAGTAGCATTTATAAACACAACATGCCCTACCTTTATAAATGCATGGACTGGTAGGGTGGATGGCTTTAAAACTCCGTGGTGTAAATACTGGAAACCATTAAAGATGTTGCAGGTAAACCTAGTGAAAACGCCATTAAATTATGTTCCTACCTCTAGATATAACACTACTCATTCAAGCCAATATATCGCTATCTGTGAAAGCATTTGAAGGAATTTGGGTGAGCATTTTGCAACCAGAATTATCATTGGGTAGAAACATGTGTAATCTTTACCAATGGAGGTTAAATTTGAACCATCAGTAAAGAAAATCATAAACACAATGTTAAGTTCGTTATCCATTCCAGTACCATTCTAATCGCAGAGATAAAATTAATCTTTTTTTTGTGTTGAAATTATAGGCATGAGAAAAATCACCGCCCAGAAAAATTAACATAGACATGGATCATTATAATGTTTTCAATAATTTAAAGCATAACAATCATAGTTCAAGAAAATATAAATTCACTGACAGAAATAACAAATGTTTTTTTTTTTTGTGATCATTTCCAGCATACAAATTATATGGATGCAGATAGGGAATGAAATCGTTTTGTCACTCTTGGATACCAACACCATGTCGGTTTAAATTTATCCAATAACAACGTTGCATTAAAATTGATCCATCCAACTATACACACGTCGTAAAAAAAGAACGAGATAATGATGAGATAAAAAAAACAAGCTAAGGATGAAGAAAATCTTCACCAACAAAAAAATGGGAAGAGTTGGATAATCACATCCAGGTTTAAGGAAACCTTCATCCAAGGACAACAATAGAGGTGGACGAATGATAGGTTTGATGTTCACTTCATCATCCTCGCACAGAAAAATAGGGCGTTGAGATCCATAGGTCCTTTAACGCTAAGGTGACGACCGTAGATCAACCTCCTAGACAACTGCTCAGGCGAGGACTGACTAGCTAAAGATGAAAGCTAACTACCTCAAGGTCACAATCAACACCACAAGGCGGTCACGACATGCGGAAATGAAGGTCATGGGAATCAATCAATAAATCAATCAACTAGGCTATAAAACCTTCAGTCATGAAGCTAGACAACCAGTTTACCTACCTAATAATCAAGCAGATCCAAATCATAAATACTACAACAATCTACCATTCAAATGAAGGAGCGTACCATTAACTGTTCACCTACTCTGAGTGTCGTTTGTGCAGTCCATGTAACTCCCGCTCACCGACCGTTGAGACTTCATTGGTACCTCTCAACCAATGCTAGGGGTACTCTTCTTCCCCCTTAGCCTCCCGAGCTGCAAAGGGGACACACTCACTAGCCAGAGGTTTTGTCTAGCTCCCATATCGCCTTGCAAGGCTGAGCTACCACTCCTCTCCGAGCTGGGAATCCCAACTCCCACAAGTAAATCAGTCAAGTCAGTATTTTTGCAGCGTAACATTACATAAACAGAAGATCCCCCAACCTCCATCACCTCCCTTCATTATATAGAGTTTCTTGGTTCCTTACTTTCGATAAATTCTCTTTTAGTTAAGTTTTTGTAATTAATTTCCTAAAAAATCCTCTACATACAAGTGTCCCCCATCCCCTACATTCCTCCAAAAATTAATTTATTTAATTAAGTAATTATCTCTATTTCCCTCAACCACCTAGATTTACTCCTAGAATCACTCTTAGGTGTCCCCAAATTCCCTTACAGGTTTTAAAGGCTTTCCCTATTATGAAATTGCTAATTCAGTTTAAAATTATAAAGCTCTCAATGGTAGATTCTTTACTAAGTTGACTTTCTACTTTTTCCCTTAAGTTCCCCTTTTTCCCTTTTTATGTTACCTCTTTTCCCTAGTTTCCTATTTTTTTGATTTTCCCTCTTTCACCTTTTTACTTAGAACTCAAAAAGGCAGGTGTGAAAATTAACCCTTTTTTTCTTTTCTTATTTAATTAGTATACTTTAATTTATTATGGTAATAAAACAATTAATTCCCTTTTTAAATTTGAATCCAACATAAAAAAAAAATTATGAATAAATAAAATTTCAAAAATCATAATTATTATTTAAGTTGTTTTTATTTTTATTATTTTTATGACTATATATTTTTTTAATAGAAGACAAAATTTTACCACTAGCGTAATTTAGACTTAGGTCTTAAATTTCGTACTGGGCGACATTTAATTAGGTAAATTGTTTTAAAATATTCTTAACATGTTATTTTTTTTAGGGTCATCTAGGTTCGTCCCTCTTTCATCAACAACGTGACATGCCCTTTATGACGCACTAGGTGCTCTAGGGGTGCCATTCTCCTCATATGTTCCTTTGCGCGACGTGCTCTTCAGGATGCACCACGTGCTCCAGGGGTGCTACTCGCCTCAATATGTTTCCTTTGCGCGACGTGCCCTTCAGGATGCATTACGTGCTCCAAGGGTACCACTCACCTCTTGACTGACTTGGTAGACATCAATAACCCCTGGAGTCAATACTTCGCCAGTTGAACTTGTGGGAGACTAAGGGCTTCTAAGGAATAAGGTCCCCACCTTATTGCGCGACCCTTAGATTGATCGTGAGAGATTGTCGCAGTCCTCCCTCATGACACCATGGGTCCTCTCGAACTAGGTAATAGTTAACCTACTGTTCGAGCCACGGAGGGAGTGCTAGTAGGCTATGGTAGGGCTGCTATCCACACCTCTCCCTCAACATCTCTGGTAGTCGTGTGTGACCCCTTTACTCCATATGTGAGTCTGGTCGACAAGCTATCATCAACCTGCATCATCAACAAATAATTTCAGAACATATACATATCATACCATCTAATCAGATGCATTAATATCATAGTAAAAACAATCAAACCCCAATGGTACACTCCCTGACTCGATCCGGAGTCCAAGGGTTCCATCGATGCCTCTAAATCCTTTAGGTCAAAAATCATGCACACTCCGTAAACCGAGTCAATAACACCTGTCTATGTCAATGTAGTAAAACAACATGCCATCAACCCATAACACCTCATAATCAAAATCAAAAGTTTTAATAGCATAATAATCCGGATCACTTGCGAGCAAGTGTCCTCAAAGAATAAGTTTGCTCAGTGCGCTAGAGTGGGATGTTACATACACCCCCTCTTGGTCTAAAATTCGTCCTAAAGTTTCAAAGTATATATGCTGAAGTAAACTGTATCACAGTATCATATGTCTATCTATAAAAAAAAAATGAAACTGTTGGCCCATATCATATGCGTCCTCCCAAGTCTCTAAGTGCGCACTATAATTGTCCCACTAGACCTTGACCTGATCTACCATTCAACGGTGTAGCTGTCGAACGCGATGATCCAAGTTGTTGACTGGATCAGCCATGAACTCTCCCTCCTTTGATACCTGCAAGGAACTCATATCAATAACATGTGTAGGATCACTAATATAATGTATCAAAAGAGAGACATGAAAAACATCGTGCATACGCCTCGAAGAATGCAGAAAGGCTAGTCGATAGGACATGGGCCCCTTTCTCTCCATGATCTCAAAAGGTCCCATGAACCTAGGAGAGAGTTTATCTCCCTTCCCAAACTTGATTGAACTCTTATGTGGTTTAACCCGCAAGAAGACTCGATCGTCGACCTCGTATCTACGGTCGACACGATGCGCATCAACATAACTCTTTTATCGATCCTGCACTTCTTTAATCCTTTGTCTTATTGTTTTCATTTTCTCTTTCATTTCTTGGATCGCTTATGGTCCCACCAGAACCTTATCCTCAAGCCAATCCCAACTCAAGGGCGTCTCACACGGTTGCCCATAAAGAAACTCGAAAGGCGCCATCTTAATGGTGCTTTGGTAACTATTGTTGTAAGCGAACTCCACTAGTGGTAACAATTCTTCCCAATGCCTTTGTTGGTCCATAACGTACATGCACAACGTGTCCTCCAAGGTTGGGTTCGTTCATTCAGTCTGCTTGTCAGTCTCCGAGTGATACACAGTACTAAAGATAAGCTGGGTTCCCAAGGCCGATTGGAAACTTGCCCAAAATTGTCCTATAAACATCGATCCTTGATCGGATATAATCCTCTTAGGCAACCCATGCAGCCTCACAATCTCCTTGATAAAACCTCTATCTATATCAGGTGTCTGATATGTCGTACGCACAAGAATAAAGTGAGCACTCTTTGTCAGAGTGTCTACTACTATGAAAATCGAGTCATGTCTCCTTACCGTTAGTGGAAAACCAACAATAAAATCCATCGCAATAACCTCTCATTTCGACTCTGGAATTGCATGTGGTTGTAGTAATCATGCTGGGTGTCTATGTTCAGCCTTTACTTGCTGACATTCTAGACATCTGGCCACATAGTTGACTATGTCTGCCTTCATTCCCTTCTAGAAGAATAAGGGTTTAAGGTTTTCCCTCATCTTTGTGACTACCGAATGAGCCATGTATACTTCTCTATGAGACTCACTTAGGATCAACATCCTCAACTCATCATTTGGTAGTACGTAGATCCAACTTTTAAACCTCAATAAACCATCGCTATCAAATGAAAATCCCTCAAATCATGCTACCATCATTGTGTTTTTTCCGATAAAACCCTTGACCTCTTTGTACCAGTGATCATCACCCTGTAAGTTTAGAATCTTTTCATGTAGGTTCATGTAAAAAGGCAACACCGAAAAGATGCATGGTCTCTGACTCAATGCATCCGAAACTCTATTCACTATTCCTTTTATGTAATTAATCTCGAAGTCGTACCCGCTAAGCAATTCCGACCAACATCATTGTCGCGCATTCAGGCCACTTTGCATAAATATGTGTTGCAGTCCACAATGGTCAGTCTTTGGCTCAAATTTTCGTCCAACCAGGTAGTGTCTCCAAACCTTCAAGGCATATATGATGGCTAACAACTCAAAATCATGCGTCGCGTAGTTCTCCTCATGCCTTCTCAATTTCCTCGAAATGTAAGAAATCACTCATCCATCTTGCATCAGTGCATACTAAGAGGTCTATGTCCATGTCAGGGAATTTTAGTATCGATGTTGTTGTCAATGACTCCTTGAGCCTCCGAAATTATTCTGCGCATTTCTTGGTCCAAACAAACTTCTTGTTCTTCTTCTTCAACTCCATGATTGGATTTGCTATCTTCAAAAATCCCTCGACGAACCGTCAATAGTATCTTGCTAAACCCATGAAGCTACGCACTTCCGAGACATTCGTCGGCGTAGGACATTCCATAATAGACTTGACCTTGGTTGGATCCATGGAGATGCCTTCGTCAGAGATGAGATGCCCTAAGTAGTGAATATTTGATTTATAAAAAGAGCATTTGGACAACTTCCCATACAATTTGTGCTCTCGCAGACACTGTGGTACCAAGTGCAAGTGCTCGTCATGCTCCTTCATCATATGAGAGTAAATCAAAATATCGTCAATGAACACTTGGATGAACTTGTCCAAGTACTCGCGAAACACCACGTTCATCAAAATCATAAATAACCCAAGGGCATTTTTCAGTCCAAATGGTAAAATAGTAAACTCGTAATTTCCAAACCTCGTCTTAAAGGAGGTCTTAGGGACATCACCTTCCTTAATCCGTAACTGGTGGTATCCTGATCGCAAGTCAATCTTTGAGAACACTATCGTTTCTTTCATTTGATCGAACAGATCATCAATTCTCGGAAATGAATATCGATTCTTGATCGTGGCCTTGTTCAATTGACGGTAGTCAATACAGATCCTCCATGACCTATCCTTCTTTCATATGAAAATAACAAGTGCACCCCATGGTGACACACTAGAACATATCAGTCCCAGGTCCAACAACTCCTTCAGTTGTATTTTCAACTCTTGTAACTACGGGGTCGACATCCGATAAGGCATTCTTGCTATTGGTTCAGTCCTCGGTTTTAGGTCTATGGTAAACTCCAATTCCCTCTCCGGCGACATCCCAGGTAAATCCTATGGAATCATGTACGCAAACTCTTTCATCACCGGAAGGTGTTCTAAACCTTCCTCTACTCCCTTCTCCTTTAACGCAAGGATCACATAAAGCTTGCACCCCTTGCGCATGCTCTTCCAAAGTTGCAAGGAAGAGATGAATCTTAGGGAAACTCCATGATTCCGTCCTACAATCACATGTCTCTGTCCCTCTTCATCGACCAATCTCAACCATTTTGTTTTAGTGTTGAGTATCGCCTCATGCAATTCCAACCAATCCATACCAATCACAACATCATAAGATCCTAGGATTGTGATGTACAACTTGGCCCTTGTGAAAAACTCTCTCAGGTTAAGGATACATCCCGTAACTAGTAGTGTGGATCCCCACAGATCCAGCAACCCTTCTTCGGCTCAGTAGTCCTGGTACCCAAAGTAGAAGATGATATCCCACCGGCCTAGAATCCTAGTCTCTTCTACTCAACATGCCTAAATTGTTGTTGTTGTGGTCGATGCTCTTGTTGATGTTGTGCTCCCCGATAAGGTGTTCGTTGTTGAGGCGTCAATCATCTAAGTGTAGTGAAAGTGGATCCCCTCTGGAAGCCATGATATCCCAGTGTATGTCTTGTTGGTGTCTGATGGTGTTGTGCTCCAGATGAAACCTGCCCTGTTGGTCTCATTGGAGTCCTAGTCTGACCCCGGCTGCTAAGCTCCTCCTCTACTATGAGGGCCTTCTGGATGTCATCATGCAAGGTTTGAGGCATCAAAATCCTAACCTTTGCACACAGACTGCTATTAAGGTTGAACGTGAACCTATTGACCTTAATTTTCTCAGTGTTAAGGTGCGAATCATATGAAAGAAGCTCCCAAAGAACCTCCCTATTGTAATTCATTGAACTCATTGAGCTGACACTCAATGAATTCCTCTGAAAGGTACCTCTCTCGGAACCGTTCCTTGAACAGTTCCCATGAAACGTCTTTGACAGCCATGTTCAATTGCGGTAGGAGTGTCTTCCACCATAGAAGAGTGCTCCCCTTCAGTTGAAACACCATCATCCAGACCTTCATGTTGGAGGTATAATCATAAAGTGTGAATCACATTGCCATGTTCTCCAAAAATGCCTCGGTGGCTGCACTGTCTGGGGAACCAAAGAACTTGGGAAATTTGACATTCTCTATTTCACGATGAATGCTACCTGTACTGATGAGAGCACACGATGGAACCTCAGCGGGTGTCAACACCCTGGAATCATCTCTGTCCAAACAAATGATTAGTGCCTTGGACATGCGCTGAAAAGATCTCATCATTCTAACTATATCACCAACTGCTATCTGCTCTTGTCCGAGAACTTGCTCGTCTCCCTGGGGGTTAGACCCCTCAGGCATGGATTCTATTGGAGACATCGTGCCTCCTCCCCTAGCACCCTGCTATATGCCTCCATGATGTCCTCTAACCATGATTACCTACACGAATACAAGTCAAATCAATTAGCAATAGCATAATCAATCATATCAATGAAAGCCATAGCGACCCCAAGTGGCGGGTTGAACCAACTCTGATACCATATGTAACAAACCTTTCGTTTAGTTATGACAACAAGCCTCACCTAACAAGAGAATTTTTTTTGTGTGTGTGGGTGCATGTGTAGAAGGGTAATAAGGACACTATACTTGACAACGCATCACAACGATGAACAAGATGCAAGCAACTCATGCAAAAACAACATGACAACCAAACATAGAAGCTCATCAATCACCTTGAAGCAATGTACGAAATTCAACCGACAAGAATAAAAATGACTACCAGTCTGTCCTACCCTACACAACCATTAATCCAAGCTAAATGGTCAATATTTATGATCTAAATTGATGCTAATTACATATCACTGAACCAGTCTAAGTTTATCATATATTTATAATCAGATAGTAGGTCACAATTCAATTTCCAATTACAACTTTATGATAGCATTGAAATCATTCAAAAATTGCAAGTAAGTCAACATGTTAATTTAATGTAGCATTAAGAATCGATCTAAATTAAAGATTTAACAATTTATATACAATGGTACCAAGTCATAATATAATTTATCGCGAACGATTAACGTAAGTAACATGGTGGAATCATTAAAAGAAATGCTTTTTAATTCGTGAAAACTAACTAAGCCTTTTCTCAAGGTAGTTCCTAAGAGAATCATCAATAAGCAAGGGGGTCCTTGGCATTATTTCCTTGGAATTCCTCTTGAATATGTAAGTAGTAAAAATTCTAAAAAAAGTGAGAAGGTTTAATCAGTTACTTCTAGGAGAAGTTATTTTTAAGAGAAGGAAATGAGTGCTTAAACTGATTACAAGGTGAGTGGAAAAATTCTAAAGTTAACTTATTGTCCCAACCCTTTTTAACCAAATTTATCTCAAATAAATAAATCCCTTATTTAAACAAATAAAACTCACCATTTAGGAATCATCCTTTCCAACTGAAAGTACTATTTTGTAAACATTCCTTTTCATCACTAAATTAAATAATAATAAAAAAAACATTCCTTTTTCAACTACTTTTTATAATTAGTAAATGAAGACAATAATCAGTAACTACTTATGGTCCATTAATAGGTGAAGACAGTAATTGGTAATTTAAGGTTGCGAGTTAAGATAAGGAAAATCAAATTCGCCAGGAAATTCGTGAGGAAAGGTTTAACATGCATAGAAGGGAGTTATAACCCATATATTGATTCTTATTTAAGGCAGAAAAGGTTAATTACAGGGAGTTGGAATCATTGGGCAGTAGAAAAAGATAAAGTCTTAAATTTTACAAGTGAGAGATCATGTGCATAAAATGTTTTTCCTTGTGGGTATCAATGAAAGGAGAAGTAATTTTTCTGGTTATAAATGTGGGAATCTTCTTGATATATTTGAGGATCGTAATTATTAATATTGATTCTTATTTAAATGTTTCCCTTTTTTTGAGCACCAGAGAAATATTATGTAATGACCCTTAATTATCAAGATGATTAATTTAATAATAATCCTAAAGATTATCTAAATTGTATTTATATCAATAATAATAATTCTAATTGGATATTATTAAATAATGTACATGAGGGTTAATGAATAATTAATTATTAAGTGAGTCATTAATTGATTAAGTATTAAATTAATGGTTAAAAATAAAATATAATGTTAAATGGGGTTACGTATCCCATAGGGGGATAACGTAACCAATACGTAAAAGGGAAATATATATAAATAAGGGATAAGGAAAATAAATAAGGGATAAGGAAATTAATAGGGGATAAAGCAATTAATATTGGGATAAGGCCTTTACGAAGGGGATAAGGGTAATAAAGAGTTAGGTGGGAGTAAATGTGCGGGGGGCGGTGAAGGAGGAATAAGGGAGGTGGAGAAGGATTATGGAAGGGAGGATTTTCATTCATGCATTCGAGGGGGAGGAGAGCTAGGAGTATGGGAGAGGGAAATTTAACAGTGGAATTTACAGTGCACCAGGGCTGCAGAGGTTTTAGGCTCGGAGGGCTAGGACATCCATTGATGTCCTAGGGCTAGGCGTACTAGTCGGTAGGGTGGCTGGTTTTGGGGTTTCCTAAGGAGCAACATCAGGTTCACGAGAAGGGAGCAAGCTGTTGCAGATAGGTTCAAGCGAAGGGAGCAAGCTGCTGCGGATAGCATCAGAGTGAGGTATTTAAACTCAAATTTATGGTCTGTTTACTTAAATTTAGTACTTATTGCCAAATTTTATTTACGTAAGTATGGATATAGATTGTAAATTATGAATATTTTACTTCTTTAAAGACTTATAGAAATTACAGAAATTTGGGAAGAAATTTAAACGTTAATTCAAAATCAGGTTACTACATCTGGTATCAGAGC
>JZKD02S0408078.1:62700-93472 GCA_000966675.3 Picea glauca | reverse complement strand
ACATATACACTAGTATGTATGAGTTTCCTTGACTTACTTACTAATAATGTCGGTTACTTGTTATGAATGTATGAACCATGTTCTTGTTCTTTGTACCATAAGATACCTTAACTTCAGGACGAAGTTTCCTGAAGGGTGGGTGTATGTATCGACCCTTAATTATCAAGATGATTAATTTAATAATAATCCTAAAGATTATCTAAATTGTATTTATATCAATAATAATAATTCTAATTGGATATTATTCAATAGTGTACATGAGGGTTAATGAATAATTAATTATTAAGTGAGTCATTAATTGATTAAGTATTAAATTAATGGTTAAAAATAAAATATAATGTTAAATGGGGTTACGTATCCCATAGGGGGATAACGTAACCAATACGTAAAAGGGAAATATATATAGATAAGGGATAAGGCAAATAAATAAGGGATAAGGCAATTAATAGGGGATAAAGCAATTAATATTGGGATAAGGCCTTTACGAAGGGGATAAGGGTAATAAAGAGTTAGGTGGGAGTAAATGTGCGGGGGGCAGTGAAGGAGGAATAAGGGAGGTGGAGAAGGATTATGGAAGGGAGGATTTTCATTCATGCATTCAAGGGGGAGGAGAGCTGGGAGTATGGGAGAGGGAAATTTAACAGTGGAATTTACAGTGCACCGGGGCTGTAGAGGTTTTGGGCTCGGAGGGCTAGGACATCCATTGATGTCCTAGGGCTAGGAGTACTAGTCGGTAGGGTGGCTGGTTTTGGGGTGTCCGAAGGAGCAACATCAGGTTCACGAGAAGGGAGAAAGCTGCTGCGGATAGGTTCAAGCGAAGGGAGAAAGCTGCTGTGGATAGCATTAGAGTGAGGTATTTAAACTCAAATTTATGGTTTGTTTACTTAAATTTAGTACTTATTGCCAAATTTTATTTACGTAAGTATGGAGATAGATTGTAAATTATGAATATTTTACTTCTTTAAAGACTTATGGAAATTACATAAATTTGGGAAGAAATTTAAATGTTAATTCAAAATCAGGTTACTACATATTAGCAGGCAGTAGGAAGAAAAGTTTTTAAACGAGAGGGATAACTAGAGAGTAATCTTCTTTCAAAGTACCCTTCTTGGCAGGTTATCTCGCTGCCTGCACACATGGCGCCAACTGCTGTAAAATTGAATGACCAACTGCTGTAAAAATTGAATGCATGGTAATTCATTGTCTAAAGGGGTAAAATCGATACTCTTCACATCAACAACCACAGTCCCACCAATTAATATCTACCAGTCCACTGCTTTTAACCATGCACATACTTGAATACTTGTCGGGTTATGTACAGTAGCATTTATGAACACATGGAATGGACTACATTTACACAACAAGTTGTACCTTTATGGCAGGGTGGATGGCTTTAAAACTCTATGGTGTAAATACTGGAAACCATTAAGGATGTTGCGGGTAAACCTGGTGAAAACACCATTAAATGATGTGGCTGCCTCTATCTATAACACTACTCATTCAAGCCAATATATCGCTATCCATGTATGCATTTGAAGGACTGTGGGTGAGCGTTGTGTGACTAGCATTATCATTGGGTAGAAACATGTGTAATCTTAACCAATGGACAGGTTAAATTCGAACCATAATTAAAAAAAATCGCAAACACAACGTTAAGTTCATTATCCATTCCAGTGCCATTCTAATTGCAGAGATAAAATCAAACTTTTTTTGTGTGTTGAAATTATGGGCATGAGAAAAATCACAGCCCAAAAAAATTAACGCAGACAGGGATTGTTATAATGTTTTTAATAATTTAAAGCATAGGAATCACAGTCCAAGAAAACATAAATTCACTGACAGAAATAACAAACGTTTTTTTTTTTTTGTTCATTTCCAGCATACAAATTATATGGATGCAGACAGGGAATGGAATCATTTTGTAATTCTAAGATACCAACACCATGTCAATTTAAATTTATCCAAGAACAACTTTGCGTTAAAATTGAGCCATCCAACTATACACACGAGGTAAAAAAAGAATGAGATAACGACGAGATAAAAAAAAGAAGCCGAGGATGAAGAAAATATTCACCAACAAACAAATGGGTAGAGTTGGATAATCACATCCAGGCACAAGGAAACCTTCAGCCAAGGACAACAACAGAGGTGGATGGTTGATAGGTTCGACGTTCACTTCATCATCCTCGCACAAAAAAGCAGGTTGTTCAGATCCATAGGTCCTTTAATGCTAAGGTGACGATTGTGGATCAGGCTCTTGGTTGACTATATAAGGACAAAATCTAACTACCTCAAGGTCAAAATCAACACCACAAGGAAGTCACGATGTGCAGGAAATGAAGGTCATGGGAATCAATCAATAAATCAATCAACTAGGCACCACGTACTCAAAGGGTGCCACTCGCCTCAATATGTTTCCTTTGCGTGACATGCCCTTCAGGATGCACTATGTGCTCCAAGGGTACCACTTGCCTCTTGATTGACTTGGTAGACATCAATAACCCCTGGAGTCAATACTCCACCAGGTGAACTTTTGGAAGACTAAGGGATTCTAAGGAACAATTCCCCTGCCTTAATGCGTGCCCCTTAGATTCATCGTGAGAGACTGTCGCAGTCTTCCCTCATGACATTATGGGTCCTCTCGAACTAGGTAATCGTTAACCTACAGTTCGAGCCATGATGGGGAGTGCTACTAGGCTGTGGCAGGGTTGTTTTCCACACCTCTCCCTCAACATCTCTAGTAGTCATGCGTGACCCCTTTACTCCATATGTGAGTCTGGTCGAAAAGATATCGTCATCCTGCATCATCAACAAATCATGTCAGAACATATCCATATCATACCATCTAATCAGATGCACTAATATCATAGTAAAAACAATCAAACCCCAATGGTACATTCCCTGACTCGATCCAGAGTCCAAGGGTTCCATCGTTGCCTCTACATCCTCAAGGTCCAAAATCATGCACTCTTCGTAAACCAAGTCAATAGCACCTGTCTATGTCAATGTAGTAAAAAAGCATGTCATCAACCCATAACGCCTCATAATCAAAATCAAAAGTTTTAATAGCATAATAATCCAGATCACTTACGAGCAAGTGTCCTGAAAGAATAAGTTCGCTCAGTGCACTAGAGCGAGATGTTACATACACCCCCTCTTCATATAAACTTCATCCTGAAGTATAACAGTATATATGATGAAATAAAGTGTATCACAGTATCATATTTCTATCTATCAAACAAAAATGGAAACTATTGGCGCATATCATATGCATCCTCCCAGGTCTCCGAGTGCAGACTATAATTGTCCCACTAGACGTTGACTTGATCTACCGTTCAACGGTGTAGATGTCAAACACGATGATCCAATATGCAGACCGAATTAGCCGTGAGCACTCCCTCTTTTGATACCTGAAAGGAAATCATGTCAATAACATGTGTAGGATCACCAATATAATGTCTCAAAATAGATACATGACAAACATCGTGCATATGTCTCAAAGAATCCGGCAAGGCTAGTCGATAGGCCATGTGCCCCTTTCTCTCCATGATCTCAAAAGGTCCCATGAACCTAGGAGAGAGTTTATCTCCTGTCCCAAACTTGATTGAACTCTTATGCAGTTTAACCCACAAGAAGACTCGATCGTCGACCTCGTAACTATGGTCGAAATGGTGCACATCGACATAACTCTTCTATCGATCTTGTGCTTCTTTAATCCTTTGTCTTATTGTTTTCATTTTTTCTTCCATTTCTTGGATCGCTTCTGGTCCCACCAGGACCCTATCCTCAATTTGATACCAACTCAAGGGCATCCGACATGATCGCCATTAAAGAAACTCTAAAGGATTTATCTTAGTGGTGCTTTGGTAACTGTTGTTGTAAGCGAACTCCACTAGTGGAAATAATTCTTCCCAATGCCTTTGTTGGTCCATAACGTACATGCGCAACATGTCCTCCAAGGTTTGTTTCATTCATTCAGTCTTCCCATCAGTCTCTGGGTGATACGCAGTACTAGAGTTAAGCTCGGTTCCCAAGGCCTCTTGGAAACTCGTCCAAAATTGTCCTATAAACACCGATCCTCGATCAGATATAATCCGCTTAGGCACGCCATGCAGCCTCACAATCTCACTGATAAAAACTCTAACTATGTCAGGTGTCGGATACATCATACGCATGGGAATAAAGTGAGCACTCTTTGTTAGAGTGTCTACTACTACGAAAATCGAGTCATGTCTCCTTGCTGTCAGTGGAAAACCAGCAATAAAATCGATCGAAATAACCTCTGATTTTGATTCCAAAATTGCATGTGGTTGTAGTAATCCTGCTAGGTGTCTATGTTCATCCTTTACTTGCTGACATTCTAGACATCTGGTCACATAGCTAACTATGTCTGCCTTCACTCCCTTCTAGAAGAATAGGGGTTTAAGGTCTGCCCTCATCTTCATGACTCTCGAATGAGCCTTGTATACTGCTCTATGAGCCTCGCTTAGGATCAACATCCTCAACTCATCATTTGGCTGTACGTAGATCCGACTTTTAAACCTCAATAAACCATCGCTATCAAATGAAAATCCCTCAAATCGTGGTAGCATCATTGTGTTTTTTCTGATAAAACCCTCAACCTCTTTGTACCATTCATCGTCATGCTATAAGGTTAGAATCTTTTCATGTAGATTTCTTTGAAGAGGCAACACCGAAAAGATGCATGGTCTCCGACTCAATGCATCTGCCACTTTGTTCACTATTCCTTTTATGTAAGTAATCTCAAAGTTGTACTCGCTAAGTAATTCCAACCAACGTCGTTGTTGAACGTTTTGGTCGCTTTCCATAAATATGTGTTGTATTCCACAATGGTAAGTCTTTGGTTCAAATTTTCGTCCAACCAGGTAGTGTCTCCAAACCTTAAAGGAATATACTATGCCTAACAACTCCAAATCGTGCGTCGCATAGTTCTCCTCATGCCTTCTCAATTTCCTTGAAATGTAATTAATCACTCGTCCGTCTTGCATCAATGCATACCAACAAGTCTATGTCCATGTCAGGGACTTTTAGTATTAGTGTTGTTGTCAACGACTCCTTGAGCCTCCAAAATTCTTCTGCGCATTTCTCGGTCTAAACAAAATTCTTGTTCTTCTTCTGCAATTCCGTGATCGAATTTTCTATCTTTGAAAATCCCTCAACGAACCGTCGATAGTGTCCTGCTCAACCCATGAAGCTACGCACTTCCGAGACATTCATCAGCGCAGGCCATTCCATAATAGACTCGACCTTGGATGGATCCATAGCGATGCCTTTGCTGGAGATGATATACCCTAAGTAGTGAATCTTCAATTGATAAAAAGAGCATTTGGACAACTTCCCATACAATTTGTGCTCTTGCAGACACTTTAGTACCAAGCGCAAGTGCTCGTCATGATCCTCCATCGTCCGAGAGTAAATCAAAATATTGTCAATGAACACTTGGATGAACTTGTCCAAGTACTCGCATAACACCCCATTCATCAAACTCATAAATACCCCTGGGGCGTTTGTCATTCCAAATGGTAAAACAGTAAACTCGTAATGTCCAAACCTCCTCTTAAAGGAGGTCTTAGGGACGTCACCTTCCTTAATTCGTAATTTGTGGTATCTAGATCGCAAGTTGATCTTTGAGAACATTGTCGCGCCCTTCATTTGATCGAATAGATCATCAATTCTCAGCAACGGATATTGATTCTGGATCGTGGCCTTGTTCAATTGATGGTAGTAAATGCAGAGCCTCCACGACCCATCCTTCTTTCATATGAAAATAACAAGTGCACCCCATGGTGACACACTAGGACGTATTAGTCCCAGGTCCAACAACTCCTTCAGTTTCATTTTCAACTCTTGTAACTATGGGGTCAACATCCGATAAGGCATTCTAGCTATCAGTTAAGTGCCTAGTTTTAGGTCTATGGTAAACTCCAATTCCCTCTCTGGTGGAATCCCAGGTAACTCCTCCGTAAACACATCTGCAAACTCTTACACCACCAGAAGGTTTTCTAGACCTTCCACTACTCCCTTCTTCTTTAACGCAAGGATCACATAAATCTTGCAGCCCTTGTGCATGCTCTTTCGAAGATGCAAGGAAGATATGAACATGAGGGAAACTCCCTGGTTCCGTCCTACAATCACACGTCTCTGTCCCTCGTCATAAACCAAGATCAACCATTTCGTCTTACATTTGAGTATCGCCTCATGCAATTCCACCCAATCCATACCAATCACGACATCATAAGATCCTAGGATCATGACATACAGGTTGGCCCTTGTGAAAAACTCTCCCAGGTTAAGGATACATCCCATAACTTTACCTCCTACCTTTTGCTTGGCTCCTGAAGCCATCTCCACAAAGCTAAACTCATCATGTTCAATTAAATTTACCTTAATTCTTTTTAGTGCTGCACCAGAAATGAAACTCTTGATAGCACCGGGTTTTATCAAAATACTAAGGGTCTGGTCAGCGACGATACCTATCATCTTGAGCAATGTCGACTGATGCTTTGCCTAGCGGTTATTCATCACTGCATGAATCCGATGGGCCTTGCCCATATCTCCCATGGTAGGAGGTTTGACCGATCCAGATCCTCTAGTCCTCTCCACCAGGCAGTTGCATTGGTAGTGTGGATCCCCACATGTCCAACACCCCTTCTTCAGCCTAGTAGTCCTAGTACCTAAAGTAGAAGATGATGGGCCACCGACCTGGAATCCTGGTCTTTTCTACTGAATAGGCCTAAACTTTTGTTGTTGTTGCGGTCGACGCTACTACTGATGTTGTGGTCCCCGATAAAGTGTCCATTGTTAAGGTGTTGGTCGTCGAGGTGTAGTGAAAGTGGATCCCCTATGGAATCCACGATATCCTAATGAATGTCTGGTTGGTGTCTGATGCTACTATGCTCCAGATGAAACCTACCCTATTGGTCTCGCTGGAGTCCTAGTCTGACCCCCGCTAATAAGCTCTTCCTCTATTATGAGGGCCTTCTGGATGGCATCATGCAAGGTTTGAGGCATCAAAATCCTAACCTTTGCATGCAGGTTGTCGTTAACGCTAAACATGAAACTGTTGACCTTAAGTTTCTTAGTGTTAAGGTGCAGAGCATGTCAGAGAAGCTCCATAAAATGGGCCTCATACACAGGCACTGTACGACCTCCCTGTCAAAAGGCGTTGAGCTCATTGAGCTGATGCTCAATGAATTCCTCCAAAAGGTACCTCTCTCAGAACCGTTCCTTGAACAGTACCCATGACATGTCTTCAACGACCATGTTCAACTACGGTAGGAGTGTCTTTCACCATAGAAGAGTGCTCCCCTTTAGTTGAAAGACCTCCATGCAGACCTTCATGTTGGAGGTATAATCGCAAAGTGTGAAGCACATCGCCATGTTATCCAACCATGCCTCGATGACTGCATCATCTGGGGCACCAAAGAAATTGGGAAATTTGACCTTCTCAAGTTCACGGTGAATGCTACCTGTACGGACCAAAGCGCGCGGTGGAACCTCAGCGGGTGTCGGCGCTCGAGCCTCATCTCTGTCCAAACAGGTGATCATTGCCTTAGACATGTGCTGAAAATATCTCATCATTCAGACTACATCACCAACTACTATCTGCTCCTGTCTGAGAAACTGCTCGTCTCCCTGGGAGTTAGACCCCTCAGGTGTGGATGCTACTGGAGCTGTCGCACCTCCTCCCCTAGCATCCTGTTGTCTGCCTCCACAACGTCCTCTAACCATGATTACCTGCATGAATACAAGTCAACTTGATTAGCAAGAGTATAATCAATCATATCAACGAAAGTCGTAGTGACCCCAAGTCGCGGGTTGAACTGGCTCTGATACCATATGTAACAAACCTCTCGTTTAGTTACGACAACAAGCCTCACCTAACAAGTGCAATTTTTTTTTTTGTGTGTGCGTGTGTAGAAGGGTAATAAGGAAATTATACTCGACAACACATCACGATGACGAACAAGACACAAGCAAATCATGCAACAACAACATGACAACCAAACATAGAATCTCATCAATCACCTGGAAGCAATGTACGACATTCAACCAACAAGAATAAAAATGACTACCCGTCCGTCCTACCCTGCAATGGTTAGGACCTCCAGGACACATAAGAAATTCTCAAGCCCAGGTTCCCATCAATTTTGACCATTTAAGGTCTCAGGGCTAGCGACTATTTTGAGGAACAAGGAGGTGTCTACATTTCCCCCCCTCGACACAAGTAGACCAACCAAGTACAGACATTAGTTGTAATGAACAAAAATCCTCACCGGGAAGCGCAAGCTAAAAATGACCTCATCAACTACCCAACCATTAATCCAATCTAAATGGTCAATATCTATTATCTAAATTTACGCTAATTATAGATCACTGAACCAGTCTAAGTTTATCATATATTTACAATCTGATAGTAGGTCACAATTCAATTGTCGATTACAACTTTATGATAGCATTGAAATCATTTAAAAATTGCAATTAAGTCAAAATGTTAATTTAATTTAGCATTAAGAATCGATCTAAACTAAAGGTTTAACAATTTATATGCAATGGTACCAATTCATAATATAATTTCTCGTGAATGATGAACATAAATAACATGGTGGAATCATTAAAAGCAATGCTTGTTAAGTCGTGAAAACTAACTAATCCTTTTCTCAAGGTAGTTCCTAAGAGAATCATCAATAAGCAAGGCGGTCCTTGGCATTATTTCCTTGGAATTCCTCTTGAATATGTAACTAGTAAAAATGCTAACAAAAGTGAGAAGGTTTAATCAATTACTTCTAGGAGAAGTTATTTTTAAGAGAAGGAAATGAGTGATTAAATTGATTACAAGGTGAGTGGAAAAATTCTAAAGTTAACTTATTGTCCCAACCCTTTTAAACCAAATTTCTCTTAAATAAATAATTCCCTTCTTTAAACAACTAAAACTCACCATTTAGGAATCATCCTTTTCAACTAAAAGTAATATTTTGTAAACATTCCTTTTCATCACTAAATTAAATAATAATAAAAAAATCATTCCTTTTTCAACTACTTTTTATAATTAGTAAATGAAGATAGTAATTAGTAACTGCTTGTGGTCCATTAATAGGTGAAGATAGTAATTGGTAATTCAAGGCTATCAGTTAAGATAAGGAAAGTCAAATTCGCCAGGAAATTCGTGAGGAAAGGTTTAACCTGCACAGAAGTGAATTATAACCCATATCTTGATTCTTATTTATGGTAGAATAGGTTAATTATAGGGAGATGAAATCATTCCGCAGTAGAAAAAGACGAAGTCTTAAATTTTACAAGTGAGGGATCATGTGAATAAAATGTGTGCCCTTGTGGGTATCAATGAAAGGAGAAGTAATTTTTCTGGTTATAAATGGGGGAATCTTCTCGATATATTTGAGGATCATAATTATTAATATTGATTCTTATTTAAATGTTTCACTTTTTTTGAGCACCAGAAAAATGTTAACAGACACTAGGAAGAAATTTTTTGAAACGAGAGGGCTATCTAGAGAGTAATCTTCCTTCAGAGTACCCTTCTTGGCAGGTTATCTCACTGCCCGCACACATGGCGCCAACTGCTATAAAATTGAATGACCAACTGTTGTAAAAATTGAATGCATGGTAATTCACTGTCTAAAGGGGAAAAATCGATACTCTTCACCTTAACAACCATAGTCCTGCCAATTAATAGCTACTAGTCCACCGCTTCTACCCATGCGCATACATGAATACCAGTCGCGGTCTGTACAATAGGATTTATAAACACATGGACTGGCCTACCTTTACACAACATGCCCTACCTTTTTAAACGCATGGACTGGCAGGGTGGATGGATTTAAAGTTTCGTGGTGTAAATAATGGAAACCATTATAGATGATGCGAGTAAACCTCGTGAAAATTCCATTAAATTATGTGGCTACCTCTATCTATAACACTACTCATTCAAGCCAATATATCGCTATCTGTGTATGAAGTTGAACGATTGTGGGTGAGTGTTGTGTGACCAACATTATCATTGGGTAGAAACATGTGTAATCTTTACCAATGGACAAGTTTTATTCGAACCATAAGTAAAGAAAATCGCAGACACAACGTTAAGTTCGTTATCCATTCCAGTACCATTCTAATCACAGAGATAAAATTAATATATTTTTTTGTGTTGAAATTACAGGCATGTGAAAAATCACTGCCCAGAAAAATTAACACAGACAAGGATCGTTATAATGTTTTCAATAATTTAAAGCATAGAAATCATAGTTCAAGAAAAGTTAAATTCACGAACAAAAATAACAAACGGCTTTTTTGTGTGTTCATTTTCGGCATACAAATTATATGGACACAGAAAGGGAATGGAATCGTTTTGGCATTCTAGGATACCAACACCATGTCGATTTAATTTTATCCAAGAACAACATTGTGTTAAAATTGATCCATCCAACTATACACAATGGTAAAAAAAGAACGCGATAACGACGAGATAAAAAAACAAGCCAAGGATGAAGAAAATATTCGCCAACAAACAAATGGGCAGAGTTGGATAATCGCATCCAGGCGCAAGGCAACCTTCAGCTAAGGACAACAACAAAGGTGGATGACTGATAGGTTCGATGTTCACTTCATCATCCTCACACAGAAAAGTAGGGCATTGAGATCCATATGTCTTTTAACGCTAAGGGGATGAACGTAGATCAGGCTCCTGGCTGACTTCTCAGGTGAGGACTGATGAGCTAAGGATGAAAGCTTACAAGCTCAAGGTCACAATCAACACCACAGGGTGGTCACGACATGCGGGAAATGAAGGTCATGGGAATCAATGAATCAACCAATCAGCTAGGCCATAAAACCTTCAGTCATGAAAGTAGACAACCAGTTTACCTACCAAATAATCAAGCAGATCCAAATCATAAATCCTACAACAATCTACCATTCAAATGAAATAGTGTACCGTTGCCTGTTCACTTGCTCCGAGTGTCGTCTGTACGCTCCATGCATCTCCCGCTCGCTGATCGTTGAGACTTAACTGGTACCTCCCAGCCAATGCTAGGGGTACTCTTCTTCCCCCTTAGCCCCCTAGGATGCAAAAGGGACACACTCACTATCCATAGGTTTCATCTAGCTCCCATCTCACCTCGCAACGCTGAGCTACCACTCCTCTCCGAGCTGGGAATCCCAACTCCCACAAGTAAATCAGTCAAGTCAATATTTCTGCAATGTAACATTACGCAAAAAAAAATCCCCCAACCTCCATCACCTCCCTTCATTATATAGAGTTTTGTGGTTCCTTACTTTCCATAAATTCTCTTTTAGTTAAGTTTTTATAATTAATTTCCTAAAAATTCCTCTTCGTACAATTGTCCCCCATCCCCTACATTCCTCCAAAAATCAATTTCTTTAATTAAGTAATTATCTCTATTTCCCTCACCTACCTAGAGTTACTCCTAGAATCACTCCTAGGTGTCCCCAAATTCCCTTACAGGTTTTAAAGGCTTTCCCTATTATGAAATTTCTAATTCAGTTTAAAATTAGAAATCTCTTAATTCTAGATTCTTTACTAAGTTGTCTTTCCGCTTTTTCCCTTAAGTTCACCTTTTTCCCTTTTTATGTTACCTATTTTCCCTAGTTTCCTATTTTTTTTATTTTCCCTCTTTCCCCTTTTTACTTATAACTCAAAAAGGCAGGTGTGAAAATTAACCCTTTTTCCTTTTTCTTATTTAATTAGTATAATTTAATTTATTAAGGTAATAAAATAATCAATTTCCTTTTTAAATTTTAATCCAACATATTTTTTCTTTTTTATGAATAAATAAAATTTTTAAGATCATAATTATTATTTAAGTTGTTTTTATTTTTATTATTTTTATCACCATATTTTTTTTTATAGACGACAAAATTTTACCACTAGCGTAATTTAGACTTAGGCCTTAAATTTTGTACTGGGCGACATTTAATTAGGGAAATTGTTTTAAAATCTTCTTAACATGTTATTTGTCTTAGGGCCATCTAGTTTCGTCCCTCTATCAACAACAACGCAACATGCCCCTCAGGACGCACTATGTGCTCCAAGGGTGCCATTAGCCTCATTTGTTCCTTTGCATGACATGCCCTTCAGGATGCACTACGTGCTCCAAGGGTGCCACTTGCCTCAATATGTTTCCTTTGTGCGACGTGCCCTTCATGATGCACAACATGCTCCAAGGGTGCTACTCGCCTCTTGATTGACTTGGTATACATAAATAACCCCTGGAGTCAATACTCCACCAGGTGAACTTGTGGGAGACTAAGGGCTTCTAAGGAATAAGGCCCCCGCCTTATTGCACACCCCTTAAATTCATTGTGAGCGAGTGTTGTAGTCTTTCCTTACGACATCGCGGGTCCTCTCGAACTAGGTAATCGTTAACCTACAGTTCGAGCCATGGCGGGAGTGCTAGTAGGCTGTGGGAGGGCTTCTGTCCACACCTCTCACTCAACATCTATGGTAGTCGTGCGTGACCCCTTTACTCCATATGTGAGTCTGGTCGGCAAGGTATCATCAACCTGTATCATCAACAAATCATGTCAAAACATATCCATATCATACCATCTAATCAGATGCACTAATATCACAGTAAAAACAATCAAATCGTAATGGTACACTCCCTGACTCGATCCAGAGTCCAAGGGTTCCATCGATGCCTCTTCATCCTCGAGGTCCAAAATCCTACACACTTCATAAATCGAGTCAATTACACCTGTCTATGCCAATGTAGTAAAAAAACATTTCATCAAGCCATAACGCTTCATAATCAAAATCAAAATTTTTAATAGCATAATAATACAGATCACTTGCGAGTAAGTGTCCTCAAAGAATAAGTTCGCTCAGTGCACCAAAGCGGGATGTTACAGTCCAGAATCAATTTGAAAATAAAATGACCATTTTCTTACATAGTGATAAACCGTTAATTAATTGACAATAACTGATTTTCATAATGCATAGCATCAAGAGACGATCTAAAATGAAAGGTAACAATACTCTCTTTTTCTTACACCATGTTCATATATAAATATGTAGAGTGTTAAGCCTACTACTTATCAAGATCAACTCCATTAAAAACATTCGAATTTACAATAATTTAGCTATAAATCAATAATAACATACAATCAAATACCATAGCTAATGACGAACTGATTGAAGATGTGCTTCAGTGATGATGTTTCCATCGACCTTCTGTTGGATAATCAATGAGACCTCACCGGTACCTACCAGAAAATGCTACGGGTACTCTTCTTTCCCCTTATCCCCTCGAGCCGCAAAGGGGCCACACACACACACAACTAGAACTCCTCTAGCTCCCAGCTCATCTTACAAGGTAGAGCCACCACTCTCTCCCAAGCTGGGTATCCCAACTCTCACAAGAAAAACCAGTCAAAATTCTGTAGTGTAACTTTACTCATACCTAGTCTAATCCATCTCTCAACTCATCCATTTGTTTTATAGAATTTTTCCACACTTGCACAATTAGTTAAATTTTTAATTAAAATAATTTAGAATTTTTTCTCCCCCATACACTTGTCACCCTTTCGCCAATTTGCACAATTAACTTCACATTTTATTTTAATAAAAAATAATTTCCCTGGCCCATCCTAAAAGAGCTTCTTAATTCACTCTTATATGTCTCTATTATTCCATTTATTATATGACTGAAATAAGATTTCCATCAACGAAACAGTGTCAATTGTCCATAAAGAACATCATAATATAATTGATAATATGTCACATATGCATAAATGAAATACTCAAACCAATACAATCCACTCCCTGACTCAATATGGCTTCCAAGGAGGTCTAGTGATGCCATTGACATCCTCAATATGCCAAGTGTACTGGACACTCAGGGGAAAATCGTCAATAGCATATGTCAATACATAGATATCAAACAACATAAATCATAATCCATCAACATCATCATAAGAATCCATAAGAGAAACAGATAACCATATACTATAACCAGATCACTTGCAACAAATGTCCTCAAAGAATAAGTCAATATCATGTGCTTGCACGAGCGGGATGTTACAACAATTCATTATACTTTTGGATTTTTAAATCTTAGAAATTAAGCATAGTGTGTTTCATCTTGAAGAGTAAGTATCATTACTAAATGAAAAATTCAATTTTTTTTAGAGTTCAAATATAAACAAATTCTAATGAAGATACATTGTTAAAGTACCAATATTGTAATATTTCAAATTTCATTCTTTACAGTCCAAATATTTGAAAACTCTAAGGAAGATGCATTCAAAGAGCTTAAACTAGTTATTCTCGGATAAATAAAATCAAGTTTCATTTTCTTGTATGAGACAATAGTTCAACATCAAATGGCCAAACCAACTTATCCTCCAAACCAAACTCACATCCTCTCTACTAATGGAAAAATTCCCAAAATAAATGTCTTTATTCAATGACATACAAAACAACAAATGAAGTTCATTTAATCATGAAATTTCAATTCTAACTTCCTAAAGTAACTAGATACCTTAAAGGGAGTGAAAACGAGGAAATGAAATGATTAAGATTTAATGGTAACATCTAAATTTTAATAAAATAAGATTAATTGGCTTTCATTTGAACCCAAAACCACTTCTTTCATATCATCATAAAAAATCAAGATACCAATCCCATTAAAAGAGCACTAAGTCGATACTTAAACCAAAGAAGATCCATCTTAACTCTAGCTCTATCATTTGCCAACATGGATCAAATTCATCGAGGTAAACCTCATTTTAGAATGAAAAACATGAAGAAAGGTTTGCACCTCAATGGATTTGATCTCACTTGGTGCACATCCGAAGTTAATATGGATCTGCATTGGTTCCAATCATGGGAAAGAACGCAAAATTTTTAGATGATGATATTTATTTAAATGTATATGTTTAAGATGAACTTGATACTTTGAAATTTACATCATTATGAATCCAAATAATAACAATACATAACAAAATAATAACATATATACTACATCATATGATCATATCATTAAGAAGTGATATATATTGAATAACTCATATATTACATAGGAGTTGATCTCAATCTATCTTCTTCCCCTTTTTTATTAGAGAAAGAGTCACACTTTCCCATATTTTTATATTAATCATATGGAAATGAAAGTTGAAATGGGATACCATGCAAATATTTAACTCGAGATATTGCAGTAAAAGTGAGACATTGAGGAATTTTAGGGCCTAGTTTTTCACATTTTATATATATTAGTATTATAATACTTTTAATGTGAAAATACCAATAGAAAAATCACACCTTACCAAAAAAAGTATAGGACTTCAACTTATATATCCATTTTGAAATTTTGGTTTTCACTGAATTATTGCTAAATTCATTTCACTTGATAATTTGCAGTATCGCACACATGAAATCAATACAGGGGATTAATTTCCTTCTTATCATTTCTTAAATTAATTAATGTACCAAATCATTTTTCATAGTGATATTGAAATCAATATACAAGATAATTTTGTTAGTATCATTTCTTCAATTAATTAATGCATTCAATCATTTTTCATAGTTTTGTTAGTGAAATCAATGCACCCTATTGTTTTGTTTTATATTATTGTTAAAATAAATACAACTACTTGAATATGCTAAAGTTTTTGTCATTGTATTTATCACTTAAATCAATTCACAGTTTTTTGCATTATCTCATTATTGAAATCAATGCAGTTAATTCCTCTAAATTATTTATCATTGTGTCATCACTAAAATCAATGCATTTCTTTGTTTTTCATTATGCTATTATTGAAATCATAATAACTAATTTCTTTAAATAATTTTTCATTGTACCATCTCTAAAATAATTGCACTCTATTGTTTTGTGTTATAGCATTGTTGAAATCATTTATAATTCTTTCTCTAAATCATCTTTTTAATATCATTAGTGCAATCAATATGCCATATTGTTTTGTGTTATATCATTATCACCAAAATAAATGCACCATATATTTTTATGTTGTATCATTGTTAAAATGAATACAACTTCTTGATTATGTTTAATCATTTTTCATTGTATCATCACATAAATCAATGTATATTGATTTTCATTATGTCATTATTGAAATCAATGCAACTATTTTTTCTAAATCATTTATCATTATGTCATCACTAAAATGAATGCATTGTATTGTTTTGCATTATATCATTTTTGAAATCATAACAACTAATTGTTCTCAGTGATTTTTCAATGTATCATGCTTAAAATAAATTCACCCTATTGTGTTGTGTTATATCATTGCTGAAATCAGTTCAATTCCTTTTTTTTTCTAAATAATATTTTTAATATCATCTTTAAAATGAATATGCTCTATTGTTTTATGTTATATGAATGAAACCAATATGTCTTATTCTTTTGTCTTATATCATTGATCAAATCAATTTATGTATTAAATGATTGATATTGCATTCTCTTTTAGTTTCCGTCATTGGAACATTTCAATAGTATAAACCCATACCTCTTGAATTTTGAAACATTATTCATTTTGATAACCGATTAAATAAAAAATATCTATCTTCATGAACAATTGTATATGGTGTGAATACTTACATCCTCTTCATATTGAACTATTTTCTCAGTAATATATTTTATCCCAATATACTTCTTGTTATTTTACATTCGAAACAATTTGAAAATGGATGGATATTCAAAACCTAACTACTTTTGTCATATTAGAATCATCAAAAGATAATCTTGTATATTTTTCTAATACATAATAAATATGCAATAAATTGTGCTAAAATTGAAGTTTCCAAGCAATCAAAATATTAGAAATTAGCAAGAAGATTGATCATATAACATAAGTTTGATATTGATCTCGACTTAATATTCATCTTAAGAATTATTTAAGATTATTATTGAAATTTTTATAATTATTCAAAATATTATACTCAGATTTTCATTGTTTGTATAGCTAGTTATTGCTTTAAAAAATATATCAACATAATTAAACATTGCATAATACTTAAAAAAACACACACAAAGTTAAAAACTATCTCCATTCATGAATAATTCAATAGATAGATGTCAATTATTCACACTATGGATTACTTAAATCCGGATCCATCATATGTCTAATTTGTTTTTCCTAGGTCATGATAAATTTAATCTAACATATGATCCATCAATGATCATGTAAAACATGGATATAATATATATGTTACTCTAGATCACTAAAATCAGTATTCCCTATTTGTTTGTGTTATATGGCTAAAATCAGTATGCCCTATTCTTTTGTGTTATATCATTTCTGAAATCAATATTGATATTGTATTCTCTTTTGGTTTTCATGATTGGAATATATCATTAATATAAACCTAAACCTCTTGAATTTTTAAACATTCTTCATTTCAATAACCAATTAAATAATAAGTATATATCTTAAAGAATCATTACATATATTGATAATACTTTCATCCTCTTCATATTGAACTATTATCTTAGTAATATATTCAATCTTAGTAAGTCCATAGATAGATGTCAATTATAAACATTCTGGATTGCTTAACTCTAGATCCACCAATGATTCATCAATTTAATTCATAAATGATCCATATATGATCCATTAATGATTCATGTAAAATATGAATACAATCTATATGTTACCCTCGATCATATTCTTAAAGCAGATATCGACATATAAATATATCTCGATATAATGTAAAATTAATGTAAATATGATTTGACATATAAAATAATCTATGGATCATAACCTAATATATCATATAGATTATTATTTATCATAATATATAGATTATAGATAATTTATCATATAGATAGATTATTTGATGTAGATTATGCTATTAACCTCCAACATAATGTTATTTACGATCCTATTGTTTTAGTGATAATGATCTCTATTGTGCATGTGTGCACTGATTGGATCATTCCTTAAGGAGAAAAGTATTACTTAGTTTTTTGGGAGAATAATTGGTCACTGTAAATGGTTATACACAAGTACAAGTAGGTAAATCTTTGGGTTCCCTCACAAGAAATGTCAGAAGGAGATGGAATTATACCACTTTTGAACCACCCCTCTTGTGCATTTTTTATCAAGAAGAAATAACAATAGATGATGAAACGATTGGAGTAGGAGAAAGAGTAGAAGGAGATAAAATATGAGAGACAAGAAAAGAAGCAGGAGAATCAAATACCACTTTACCAATATATGTATTAGTAGTGAGTATTTTGGCAACAAACAACCAAATTAGAGGATTTGTTTTGAGAGCGACGATGGAGAATTAAGATAGAACCCTGAAGCTACCCTTATTCCGTGAAACATGAAAAGATGATGGAAAACAACATTGGTTCATGTGTGAAGCAATATGTTATGTGAAAAGGATCACAGATGAAGCAACAAATATCCCACATATCGAAACCATGTTCGGGGATAGATCCTTGATGTGGTACATGATGTATAAGGAAATTGAGCTAATGGGACAAACAAGGTATCTTATGAAAATCAAGAGGGATTTACTAAAGGAATTTAATCCCAATTCCAAATCTCAGTGTATTACTGAGAGCCAAGAGATTGAGAAACAAAAAGGAGAAACTGTGTGGGATTATGAACAATGGTTAAATATTTTATTGGATATGCTGACATTCCAAATCTACAATATCCAATGTAAAGAGTGGTTTATTTTGGGGTTGCTTCCCCATATCCAATACCTACTCACCTAGAAGAATGTGATGACTCAAGTGGAGGCAGTAGAAATTTCAATGCATCTAGAAGCTACATCATGAGGGATAGATACAATGGCATCATTGACATAGGTGTAGTCGCAACTGGCCAATGCAACAATGTAGTTGCAAGATATGGAAAATATTGAAGTCATGCATGAGAAATTTTTGTGTACCACATGTTGCATTGAGGGGAATCGCAGGGATGAGTGGCTTATACTTTCTAATTATGTGGCGACAGGTTCATTGATTCCCAAATTAAAAATCAGAATGGCATGAGATATCGATAGTGGGCCTGTGTACCAAACTACTTCCCAACTTTGTAGATGTATAAAAAGACACGTTATAATACATTATGTGATATTTGTGAATCCATGGGACATGATTTCACTAGCTATCGATCACTCAATCTGATGCAAGAAAATACTTGTGATGTATTTCTGGTATAGGAAGAATAAAAGGGCGGTGATTGTGGTCATTTTTAAAGAGGTGGATACCAAGAAGGTCCTATAGTTGGCCTGGTTATGCCAAAGGATATAGTGGAGGGGGATGTAGACCCCCCACTTGTTTCAATTGTGGCTAAATTGGTCATGTATTAAGTTTTTGTACCAAAATGCACATGCTTTGTGCATACTACTATAGTCTTGATGTCACAGAGGACTATCCTGACTTAATAAACAAGTGGGAAGAACAGAAGATACATTGAAATATGATATATGCAGAGCCATGTAAAAATAAGAAGAATATGAATAAGTTGATGTGTGAGTCGTAAATTGAGGAGGAGAAAAAATAAGAAGGGATTGCGAGTAGGATGAGAGATCAAGTCATAAGCTAGAGGAGAATATAAAAAAGGTAGAACAAGCCCCTCCTAAGTTTGAAGCTTCCTAGCAGAAAAAATTTGTGCACGACACAAATATCACTCAAAGGAGCATCAGAACTATGAATAAGTGAAATGAATGACAAAGAGTTCATTGGAGGATGTCAGAATATAGGAAGTGGTGAAGTGGATGACATAGAGGTCAGTCGAAGAGCCTCATACCCAAGAAGAGATACAATGCACTACACAATGATCGTTGGAAGAAGATCATATGAATGAGGAGTTACAATGCTCAATTCAAAGTTCGATGGAAGAAGCATGTATGCAAGAAAAGGTGTGACATGTCGAGAAAAGATAAATCAAGGACCACAAACTTGAATATTTGAATTTCATAGCATGCGAAAAATAATTGTACGACTTAGGTCATGGAACAGAGAGATATGATGGAGACATTTGATATTCCCCAATGATCATTATTCTATGCATAACTTGATGTAGATTCTAGCAACTTGTATGGGGAAGGAGTTGATGAAGTAGAATATATCATCTCTTGTACCAGAAAGAGATTTGTGCCAAGTTAGTAAGAAAAAGTGCACAGGACATGAATTTAAGATGACAAGAGAACTTAATGGATATGACATGGATGGAGTCATGTTGTATCTGGCATTTGGGATTTGAAATGAGTATCTTACCGAATAAGTCCTAGAAGATGATGGGTAAACAATAATTGGTCTGGTTTCCCATCTAGTTGCAGGTGGAAAATGACGCAACCTCCCCTTGGTGGGCAGTCACACTACCAGGACCTTCTCCTTTCACTCCGGCCCAAAGAGTCAAAACTCTCCCAACTCCCTCGGGAGTTCTTTACCCACAGAACGCTTCCACTGCGATCTCCCTTTCACGTATTGGAAGGTCGGATTTTGCGATATCGCGAGACTTGCAACGCTACTTCCTATTTTTCTACCACCAAATCCCAAGTGTTGATAGTCAATGTTCAACCCTTAGAATATCGCCACTCACGACAACAACTACTTGACTCTTCTAGTCCCGAGCCCCGAGAGGTCGAAATCCCGACGCGATGCCACTTGTATTCCACTGTACTTCCTGGCTGACACTGTCCCGTCACCTCGGGACTTCTCGAAGTTCCAATTCACGACACAAGCGCTTCTTGGGATTGAACTCCGAACGCTGACTTCGTGGAATCCCTTGCCACCTGTCACCTACTGGTCGATGATCCCGAATAACTCAGGAAATCGTGTCTCGTGATTTCAACGGGTAAATCTCTGCCCTTCCATTCACTGAATGCCGATCTGCAATGGTATGCCTCTTTGGTCATTTGCAGGTTAACTTCCTCGCAACTCTTCTCGGGTCCAATGGTCAGCGGGAACTTGGGATCCAACTCGACGATTTTCAAGTCGTCGATTCTCTTCCTCTTGAAGAGTCCTTAGTTCTTCCAACTTCTCCTTGCGCGAACTTCACCGAGTCTGGTTCCACAACACATCAAAGGAACTATCCTTCCTGGGCCTTTCAAACCCTGACTCCTTCAGAGATCTCTCGGACATGCTCTCTGTACTCGACTTCCAACCACTCTCAACAGTGTTGAATATTTCTCAAATCCAGTGCACTCACAGCCACAACAACCCGTCCTTTCACTTCTAAGACCTTCGGACTTCAATTCTTCCATAAGATCACATACACAGCATATGAAAGAAATACATAACAAGAATTCAGTATGCAAAGGCATAATTCCAACAACGCATGGAGAACAAACACATCCATGGGAATTTGAATTAAGTCTTCCCCGATCTTCTATCCAAGACTCGCCTCTAAGAATTCAATTCGACCGGCCCTTCACTCGCACAGTCCGAATAACTCAACCCCCTTCCAATAGAAGAGAATAAGAGTTTAACTGTAAGGCCCCTCAATGCACTCTCTACAGAGGAATTCAACTGCACTCTATGCAGGAATCTCCTGGCTCAAACAGAGAAATAATTGAAACTCATTCTCTCATTCTCTCAGATTTTGAACTTGCCATGCAATCAAAGAAGCATCATATAGACAATAGGAAAAACAAGAAGCAAACATGCAACAACATAGTATCAACAACACACAGAGAATAATCACTGCCATGAAATTGAATCAAAGATTTCCATTAATTCAATATCTGTACATGGGGATCTTTTTCACAAGCTCTCTACGCTTCTCTTCTTGCCCCTCTCTATTAATGTTGAACAATAATAATATCCCTCAATTATACAAAGGAGGGTGTCTATACTTCCTTTTCCCTCTCGAAGTCCAAAACCGTCTAATCTAGACTTAATTATCTTATCTACCTACACTAAATCTAAATCTTATCTACCTGCACTAAATCTAAGAAGTACCTCTGCTATATAAGGACGAGAGCTTATCTGCTCAAGGTCCATTTACAGTGTGCAAGTACGCTTTATGATGAATGATTTCATTTAAACGGTGACACAATAGATATCAAGGTGATTCAAAATTTTGGTGCTGGCGTCATCCAACTATCATTTCTTTCTCCACGCGCTGACTTGCTTGATGAGGTGGGAATGCTCCTGCATCATACTCCTCGGCTCAGAAAATTTCATGGGCTCCTGTCCATGAGCTCCTGTACACTGTGACCATGTTTCTGTATCACTGCCTCTATTTTCTAGCTAGCATCCTCCACTGGGTGATCTTTCCATTTCACCAGGTACTCAAAATATTTCTTCCTCCTGGTCTTCCTACCTATTTTCTTATCCAGTATGCACTCCATCTGAGGCTTCTGTGCAACTGGTAATTGCTTCTGCCACTGGATCGCTGGTTCCTCCTTTCCAGTGCCTGCTTTATCAGCCTTGTATGGGTATAAGTCCGAAATATTGAAAATCGGAGATATCCCGATGCCTTCTGGCAATTCAAGCTCATACACATTCTCCCCAAACTTTCTCAGGACTCTGCATGGCCCAATTTTCTTCATCTTGAGTTTATTGTATGTTCCCCTCGGAAACCTTTCTTTCCTCAGGTGCGCCAGAACCATGTCACCGACTTCGAACTGAAGCTGTCTTTTTCTCTGATCAACTCTGTGCTTATACTCCTGGTTCGATTTCTGCAGCCGCTGCTTCACTTCTTTGTGAAGTTCTTGCATCGCCTCAGCGAACTCTTCAGCTCTCGCGCTGCTAGTTTCAGCCTGCTTTGGCTCCCTGAGTTCAGACAATCCTCACGGCTATGTACCATACAAAATTTGAAATGGGCTTTTACCTGTACTCCGATTCATAGAATCGTTGTACGCGAACTCTGCCTGTGGTAAGATCTGATCCCAACTAGTGTGATGCTCTGTCACCAGACTTCTCAAAAGATCTCCTAAGCTTATGTTTACCACCTCTGTTTGTCCATCTGTCTGTGGATGGTAAGAAGAACTGAATGCCAAGTCATTCCCCAGATTCTTCCATAGAGTCCTCCAAAAGTGACCGATGAACTTGGTATCCCGATCCGAGACTATGCTCCTGGGCAGTCCATGCAATCGTACAATCTCCTTGAAAAATAAATTGGCGATGTGGGTTGCATCGCTGGTCTTATGACACGGTATAAATGTGCCATTTTCGAGAACCTGTCCACCACCACAAAGATGGAATCCACTCCTCGCGGCGTTCTTGGTAATCCAAAAACAAAGTCCATGCTAATGGCTTCCCATGGCCTTTCGGGTATGGGCAATGGCTGATATAACCCAACATTTTGTTTTCGACCCTTCGCGTGTTGACATATTCGGCACCCATCAACAAATCACTTTACATCAGTGCGCATGCCAGGCCAATAATAAGATTCGCTCAGCTTGGCGAATGTCTTGTCATGTCCAAAATGACCTGCTAGACCTCCACTGTGTTTCCCCTTCACTAAATTCTCCCTCATAGAGCAATTCAGAATGCACAGTTGATTGCCTTTGAACAAAAATCCATCCTGGATCAGGTAGTCAATCCACGGACTCCTATCCCTGAGAACTGGGTTATTGGTGGCCTCATATGCCTCGCCAAATTTTGTGTCACCTGTATACATATCTTTCAGATTCTCAAAACCCAAGGTTTTGACTCTGAATTCCTGCAGCAATAAACATTTTCTGCTCAAGGTGTCAGCTACCTTGTTAGCAGTCCCCGAAATGTGCTTTATCACAAATGTAAAATTATGCATGTATTCCACCCACTTTGCATGCTTCTGATTCAGCTTCTCTTGCTGACTCACGAACTACAATGCATGATTATCACTGTACAACACAAATTCTTTGGGTATCAAGTAATGCCTCCACTTTTTTAGTGCCTATATGATGACGTAGAATTCCTTATCGTACGTGGAGTATTTCAGCTTCGCATCATCCAACTTCTCACTGTAGTACGCCACAGGCCTGTCATCCTGACTCAAGACCCCTCCAACAACATATCCACTAGCGTCATACTTTACCTGGAAGGTTTTCTGAAAATCAGGCAACACCATAATTGGTTGCTCTGTTATCTTTCGCTTCAACAAATTGAAGCTCCTTTCAACTTCTGCTGTCCAAGGGAAAACCTTATGTCGCTTCTTCACAGTATCCATCATTGTTGCCCTGATTCCACTAAATTTTTGAATGAACTTTCGGTAGAAACTAGCCAGCCCATGAAAGCTCCTTACTTCAAAAACATTTCTCGGCGATGGCCAATTCCTGATTACATTCACCTTCTCAGGATCCATCTTCAATTCATTTGCCGAGATTACAAAACCCAAATAAATGAGTTATGTCTGCATGAAGGAACACTTCTTCAAATTGATCAGCAGCTTCTCCTGCTGTATTATTCTAATCACAATGGCCAACTACCTCAGGTGTTCAGCCTTGCTCTTGCTGAAAATCAGTATGTCGTCCAGGTATACGACCACAAATTTGCCAATGAATTCCCGCAGGACATCATTCATCAGCTACATAAAAGTGCTAGGTGTGTTTGTCAACCCAAACGGCATGACCAACCATTCGTACAAACCCTCGTTTGTCTTGAATGTCGTCTTCCATTCATCTCCCTCTCTCATCTAGATCTGATGATATCCGCTCTTGAGATCAATCTTGGAAAAGTAGTTTTCCCCACTCAGGGAATCCATCAAGTCATCCATTCTCGGCAGTGGAAACCTATATCTGATGGTGATCTTATTTATCGCCTTGGAGTCTGTACACATCCTCCAACCTCCATCTTTCTTCAGACTCAACATTGTTGGAACAACACACGGACTAAGACTCTCTCTGACTAGTCCTTTATCTTGCAGATCTTGTACCTGCCTTTTGACTTCCTCATTCTCCTGAGGTGTCAACCTGTACGCTGCCTTATTTGGAAAACTTTCTCCGGGTCTGAGGTCAATGTGGTGTCTCACACTCCACATCGTCGGCAACGAACACGGTAGTTCGTCCCCGATGATGTCATCAAACTCTCCAAGTAGTTTCTGAATCTCTTTTGGCAAGTCGTCCACTCTTGTGCTTGTCAGGACAATTCTCGGCTTTCTGACAACAAGGAACTGTGGATATTCATTCTTCTCTAACTCCGTGAGAAGTTCCTTCCCACTCATGAGAAGTATCGTGTTGCTAACTTCTAGCTTTACTTCCTTATCTTTTATGGGCAGCAGTTTATGGATTCTCCCATCCTTCTCCAAGGTGTAGGTGTTCATCCTCCCATCCTGAACAACATTCCGATCATATTTCCATGGTCTTCCCAACAATATGTGACATACGTCCATGGGAATAACATCGCACATAATCTCATCATGATAATTTCCAATTTTAAACTTAACTAAGCATCGTTTGGTGACACTTACCCAGTGTCCTTTCTGTAACCACGAGACTTTATATGAGCTCGGGTGCTTAGTTGTCTCTAGCTCCAATTTCTCCACCATCTCGGTCGAAACGAGATTGTTAGTACTCCCACTGTCGATTATGACTTTGCATTTCCTGTCCTTGGCTGTACAAGCCATTCTGAATAGTCTACTCCTCTGCACCGTGCTCTCCACCTCCTTCTCAGGCTTCAAAAGGATTTTATGCATCCCAAGAGATCTTCCGCTGTCTGCATCTTCACTCTCAACATCACGCTTCTGTGCCTCAGTGATGTGAGTTTTTCCTCTGTCCATTTTCCTATTCGGACAGTCAACGGCTTTGTGTCCGTCTTTGCCACATGTGAAACATGTGATAATTCCCCCTCGACCTTTTCCTCTACCTCGGGTATGAGGAAACGTGTTGGCGTCAGCATATCCTCCTCGCTGATCTTCTGACGGCCTTCTCGGCTCAGCATCTTTCGGCCTCTGCTGTGAGGTACCACCTCTTTCAACTTTTCCCTGAGGTCTCCTCAAATCCTCCTTGGGCTTCTGTATTTTCTCTTGGGCAACTGTCCTTCCTCTCGGCTGGCTTCTGCCTCGCCCTCGCTGTCCCTGCTTGCAGTTCAGCTTCTCTTCAGCTTTTAGAGCCATCTGGTATGCATCCTCGACTGTTCGGATGGTAACCATGCTCAGTTCGTCCTGAATGCCATACTTCAGCCCATTCAGGTATCTCTCCACCTTTTCGTCATCACTCTCCTGATGACCAACTCGAATGTTGAGCCTATAGAATTCCTCGGTGTATTCTTTCACCGTCATCATATTCTTCCTCAGGTTCTGCATGCGCCTGAACAGAGTGATCTGGTAATCCCTCGAGAGGAATTTCGCCTTCATCTTAGCGATCATCCTGTCCCAGATTTTAATCTTCTGTTTTCCTTTGGAACATCAGTCTGCCTGTAGCTTGTCCCACCATAAGGCTGCATGTCCCTTCTGCTTGGTAACAACATGCCTTATTTTCTTTTCTTCTTCGATATCTTCGTAATCGAAGTAGGTATCCAATGCTCGGATCCAATCCAACAATTCCTCTACATTTAGACTTCCCTCATAGACGGGAATGTCCATCTTCATCTTCGAGCTCATCCTCGAAATGACTCTAATCAGCCTTTCGGTTGATGCATCTTCTGTCGTGACCTCTTCTTCTACATGTCCAGCTTCCTCTTCAACTTCGGAATCGCTGAACCCTCCTGCGCTGACTCCACGTCTCTGCGCAGTTTCCATCTCTTCGAGCCTTGCTTAGAGATCTCGCATATGTCTCTCTATCTCTGGGTTCCCTGCCGGCCTACCCCTTCTTCGGGCATCCCTATCCTCACGATCAGGTGACTGCCTTTATCTCCTGGGTGGAATTATGGAACCTGCTTCTCTCTGCTACCAAAGAAAAGAGAACTCCTTAAGATGCTCTAATACCACCCTGACGCAACCTCCCATCGGCGGGCGGTCACACTACCAGGACCTTCTCCTTTCACTCCCGCCCGAAGAGTCAAAACTCTCCCAACTCCCTCGGGAGTTCTTTACCCACAGAACACTTCCGCCGCGATCTCCCTTTCACGTATCGGAAGGTCGGATTTCGCGATATCGCGAGACTCGCAACGCTACTTCCTGTTGTTCAACCGATGAATCCCGAGTGTCGATAGTCAACGGTCAACCCTCGGAATATTGCCACTGGCGACAACAACTACTTGAATCTTCCAGTCCTGAGTGCTGAGAGGTCAAAATCCCGACGCGATGCCACCTGTATTCCACTGTACTTCGTGGCTGACACTGTCCCTTCACCTTGGGACTTCTCGGAGTTCCGATTCATGACACAAGCGCTTCTTGGGATTGAACTCCGAACTCTGACTTTGTGGAATCCCTTGCCACCTATCACCTACCGGTCGACGGTCCTGAATAAATCGGGAAATTGCATCTCGCGATTTCAACGGGTAAATCTCTGCCCTTCCATTCACCAAACACCGATATGCGATGGTCTGCCTCTTTGGTCGTTTGCAGGTTAACTTCCTCGCAACTCTTCTCGGGTCCAATGGTCAGCGGGAACTCGGCATCCAACTCGACGATTTTCAAGTCGTCGATTCTCTTCCTCTTGAGGAGTCCTTAGTTCCACCACCTTCTCCTTGCGCGAACTTCACCGAGTCTGGTTCCACAACACATCAAAGGAACTATCCTTCCCGGGCCTTTCAAACCTCGACTCCTTCAGAGATATCTCGGACACGCTCTCTGTACTCGACTTCCAACCACTCTCAACAGTGTTGAAGTTTTCTCAGATCCAGTTCACTCAAAGCCACAACAACCCGTCCTTTCACTTCTGAGACCTTCGGACTTCAATTCTTCCATAAGATCACATACACAACATATGAAAGAAATACATAACAAGAAGTCAGTATGCAAAGGCATAATGCCAAAAACAAACAGAGAACAAACACATCCATGGGAATTTGAATTAAGTCTTCCCGATCTCTTGTCCGAGACTTGCCTCTAAGACTTCAATTCGACCAACCCTTCACTTGCATGGTCCAAATAACTCAACACCCTTCCAATAGAAGAGAATAAGAGTTTAACTGTAAGGCCCCTCAACACACTCTCTGCGGAGGAATTCAACTGCACTCTATGCGGGAATCTCCTGGCTCAAACAGAGAAACAATTGAAACTCATTCTCTCATTCTCTCAGATTTTGAACTTTCCATGCAATCACAGAAGCAGCATATAGACAATAGGCAAAACAAGAAGCAAACATGCAACAACATAGTATCAACAACACAGAGAGAATAATCACCTCCATGAAATTGAATCAAAGCTTTCCATTAATTCAATATCTGTACATGGGGATCTTTTTCACAAGCTCTCTGCGCTTCTCTTCTTGCCCCTCTCTGTTAATGCTGAATAATAATAATATCCCTCAATTATACAAAGGAGGGTGTCTATACTTCGTTTTCCCTCTCGAAGTCCAAAACTGTCTAATCTAGACTTAATTATCTTATCTACCTGCACTAAATCTAAATCTTATCTACCTGCACTAAATCTAAGAAGTACCTCTGCTATCTAAGGACGAGAGCTTATCTTCTCAAGGTCCATTTACAGTGTGCAAGTACGCTTTATGATGAATGCTTTCATTTAAATGGCGGCGCAACAGATATCAAGGTGATTCAAAATTTTGGTGTTGGCGTCATCCAACTGTCTTTTCTTTCTCCATGCGTTGACTCGCTTGATGAGGTGGGAATGCTCCTGCATTAGAAAACGAATACAATATATCCCCCATAGGTCGACTAGAGAATGTAGAAGTGAATGTATAAGGGTTAAAAAAAATATTGGCTTTGATTTCATAAAGAGTATGGATGACTCTGGCCCATACCCTGCATTGTTTGGAATTGATTGGTCCTTTTACAATAATGCAGTGCTAAATTAGAAGACGAGGTTGATGTCCTTCAAAAAAAATACTCTATGCATGGTCTCATCTCTAGATTTGTATGAAGGATAGAGATAAAATGATCCAGTGGATGAGGATGCATGGAGATCAACTATTGAAAACATCTCACCACAAACCACCACACACTTTACGAAAACCTCTCATTCCTTGGTGAAGCCTTTCAAGACTATCCTCACCAAATATGAATCGTATATGGGCTCTCGAACTATATCCAAATCATCTTTAACTTTAGATACCTTGGTAAGATAAGAAGAAGCACTCTCCTCCTTACCCATCTTGGTATCATGCAACTTACCCTTCAAGGCCATCTTTCAGTTTTCATTCTTCACCTCAAATAAGTTCTTAAGTGCATCTCACATCTCTTTGGATATCTTTTTGTCATCCAAGTCTGGGTAAAGATGATCCTTCACCCCATCCAAAATAATCCTCTCATCTTTGTCCTCCTTGACCTCATGAAAATACAAAACAACGAGATATGTTGTGGGAACCATAACAACAGAACTGACATAGTTCCAAATCTTGTTCTCCTTGAGAACAACTAACATTTGGACCTTCCACTGCAAATAGTTGGAAATACCACTCAACTAATCCTCAAATCTAATATATGAATCTATTTTCCCTATCACATCTCAAGGAAAACAATCAGAAATTCCCCCCCTTCAAACTTGCCCAAAAATATCATTGTTCACTGTCACTCAAAGCTCAAGCTCTGATACCATGTAGAAATCTAATGACAAAATCAGCAAGGTAATGTTTTGTCATACACTTATCAACCTACAGATAACTGTCTTGCATGAACTCTAAAATGTTTAAAACCCAAATTCAAAAATTACCATAAGAAAAAATACGCATTGCTAAGTAATTATGCAGCAAAATAAACACAATAAAAAACATTCATCCAAGCATGAATAACTCAGAAATTTAGACAATTCCAAGGAAAACCCTAATGTGGTGAAATCTAATGAGAGATATAGAGATCTTATTATTCGAATTCTTGAAAGTACATATCATCCACAATAACACAATTTTAATCCAAGAGAAAAGCCACTTACAACACCCAAAATTATTCCAAAAATTTATGCCCCAATTTGTGTGCCAAGACTCTATTGTTGTACAACCCACCCAGAAAAAACAACACCTCAACAATAGAGCCAAACAACTGTTGAACGAACTGTCCTTCAACAACAAATATTCCAAGATACCTTGATTTTTGTGCCAACACTTGCCATTATTTTCATTCCCTCTTTTCTATTGTACGGGCTATATCGATCCATACAGTACGACCTCCTTCTCAATAGTAAGTTACAAGTCTAATAAAAAACATAATCCTCCTTTGGATTTTTGCCCTAGCTTTCTTGGAAAATCTTCCCTCTTTGCTACCCTCTTTCCTCTCTCAAGATTACTCAGAAAATCTCACAAACTCCTTCTTTCAATGTGTCTTGCACACTACCCAATTCATTCTCTTATAATCTAAAAATGATCTTTTCCCTCCCAAGTGTTTTTTCACCTTCCCCAACCTTAAATCCAAAGGAAAAGATCTAATATTTCCTTTACAAGATCAAGGGTCATGATTCATTCCCTCCAAAATAGATCACTTAAAATATTAAAGTAAATTTCACTTTATTACATAAGTGCAATTTATGAAATAAAGTCACTTCAATATTATAAGGTACACTTCATTAAAAAGTCACTTTAATCAAAGAACCACTTTATCACAACTTTATAAAAAGACATTAACTAGCCAAAGATAGCGAAAATTGCAGTCCAACACTTCTCACAATGGGAGAGTTATGATATGATTCAGCATGATGGTTATCAAAACATAAGTCTTTGGTGAAGAAAGAAATGAAGAGGAGTCGGGACTTTCGGGTGGATGGACTGAGGAAACCCTAGCCCTTCAGGTGCAGACTATAGCCGTTCATAAGAAAA
>JZKD02S0408078.1:33408-47171 GCA_000966675.3 Picea glauca | reverse complement strand
AAAAAAAATTGATGGTAAAAATAACTTATAATTTTGGAAAGTTAAAATGTGAGATTTGTTAGCAATAGAAAGAGAAGTGATGGTGGAGTCACCATGAAAAAATATATTTACTTTCGACTTGTAGAATTATTTATTGCATGTAGTTGGACATACTACTATAAGACTTTGTTAGCCATGCATACCCCTCGTAAATCATCAGTAAAGTCTAGACATAGACCTAGGTGACAAGGAGGGAACACATGAATTTTTTGGAAGCATGTGGTATGGTTCCTATCAATTGCATGGAATGAAGCCTATTAAAATACTTGGTGAAGTCTTTTGTAAATGACTCTTAAGGCGAGTGATGAAGGATTACTTTGACATCTTGGTCGGATTGGGTTAAGGGAATCTTCATGTCAATGTGGAGCAGTAAGACTCCATCGTAAGATATCATGAGGTAAGAGGGATGCAACGAACCTCCATTATGACTAAGAAAAGAGAAGCATAAAGGTAAATTATTTTTGTTTTTTTGCATTAAGAAATAAACATCAACAAAATGATCACAACAACGCCTAATAAACAACATCATAAGTAAAAGAAGTAACAACTACACATCATGGAAATCACTAATGATGCATTCAATGCATCATCGAGGGATAGTGACACATAAGCATACATAGCATAGTATATTCGCACATCATAATATCTTGAAGCAATTTACAACAACAATCAATCTGATGAAGAATATAAAATGACTACTCGCCCCAACCTACCCTACAAGGTTAGGACCTCCATGACACATAAGAAATGCTCAAGCGAAGGTTCCAAATGATTTTAACCATTTAAGGTCTCATGGCTGGAGACTGTTTTGAAGAACAAGGAGGTGTTTACATCCCACTAACACAATAAAGTACAACATGAAATAGATCAATAAATAAATCCTAAATTTCAATTAATCATGGCGTAAGGATAATCATCATCTTTATCAACCATACAAAATTTAATTCATGGCGTCTGTGAAATCAAATTCTATGAATCATTCATCAACATTAAATATTCTTTGCGTGCAAGAAATCTAACTTCCAAACAATCATATATCAACAATAAATATTAGTTACGCAAGTGCAAAAAATCCTAGAACAACACATATCAACATAATTAATGACGCAATGAAAATCAATCTTTATTTTATTTTCAAGGCTCAAGGGAAAACCTCAATTTTTAATTCAAGATGCTCGATTAATCAAATTACTAAATTAAAAATAAATCAGCATTATTAAAGGCATGGACATGATCTAATTATTGAATTAAGAATAAATCTACATTCCTTACAGGGTGCGTAACTAATCAAATTATGAATTAAATGGTAATTCCACCTTATTTATTCATGGTGTGACAGGATAATCCAATACACTTAACCTTTCCAAGTAGCCATGAATGTGATTGGGCATGAGGAAATATGAAGGATATCAATTTAAGATCTTAAACATTTCTTAAATCAATTCATAAAAATTCCCATGAAAATACTAAATTTTAGACAATCAAATGTCAACATAATTAAAGGCGTAAGAGTAATTTATCACTTTTATTTTCATGGTCCGAGGTAACGAAATTATAATCAACCATACAGTCATATAATTAAGGTAAGATCCATCAATAATATGTCAACATAATTTGCAAGGAATGAAAATCTAAGCACCTGCTCAGTCATACATCACATAAACCCACTCTAATACCATATGTAATGTCCCTGCCATTACATCAACAAAATGAAGTACAATTTTTTTATTTTTTTTTCATTAGTATATTAACTTGTTGCAACATAATAACAACATACATCATCGTCACTGAAATCACACAAAGGCATTGCATTAACATAACTAAAAGAGGCACAAATCAACACATAAACAACGACTCAATCAACACATCACCACAACTAACAATGTCACATCAACACATCACAATCAACTAAAGAAATATACAATTGAATGATTAACCAAGTCAATGAGCATTAAAATAACTACCTCCCCAACCTACCCTGCAAGGTTAGGACCTCCAAGACACATAAGCAATGCTCAAGCCCAGGATTCATCTGATTGATTTTGACAATTTAAGGTCTCAGGGATCGCGATTGTAATAAGGATCAAGGAGGTTTCTAAATATCGTTAATTCAATCAGCCAAAAATAAACTAAATCATTCAATCAATATTAAACATAAATTATTCATGGCACAATTGTCATCATCAACTTTATCACTCATACATCAAAATTTATTTCATGGCGCCCAAGTATTCTAACTACTTAATTATTCATACAACGACATTAACTTCAAGATGCAATATTAACCAAATTCATAACCCATCATACTTCAACATTTAACACATGACACAAAGAAATCTAACGACTCAATCATTTATTCATTAATGTTGTTCCTAGGAGCAAGGAGATCTAACCACTTAATCATCTATACATCAACATTATCCCACAACGCAAAGAAGGTTAATCAATTAATCCATCCTATATCAACATTATTCTAAAGCCGCAACTGTAATCAACATTATTTTAAATGGTGCAAGAGATATAAAGATGTAATCAATCCTATATCAATAGTATTCTAAAGGGGCAAGCGTAATCAACTTTATATTAACTGGGGCAAGAGACAAAAATACTTAATCAATCCTATATCGACATTACTATAAAGGTTCATAAAGTAATCTAATCAAATAACCTTTCAATACATCACAATTTCCATATAACATTAATCTTGGTCAATTCCTATAAATCGTATTGCCTAACTCATAAATAAACGAAACTCAATCAATTGAATACTAATATGATTGGTATTAATTATATATTTTGTGATAACCTTGAGATGAATCAAGTCATGATATCAACTATTTAGTCGATGAAATGAAGATAAACTCAAGACTAAGTTCGCCAATTTATGCATAGTTACACAATCTTGTTAACACCATATTTTTCCTTGTTTTTTGAATTGTCGAGCCAATAATCATCTCAATTATTACAATATTGACCTTAAAAACCTTGAAGGTTCACAAGTGATCTCAAGGGTGAGTAGGATACCATTTATTGTTTATTGTACAAGGCCCATTCATTCTCATATCTTTTACAAATTCAATAATAATGACTATAATAAGTTCTTAAGTAACACTTATATAAATAACTTTTTATCCCTTGCACATAGTATTAATAATATTTAATTGTTAATCATTACAAAAACAACTACACCAATTTCATCAACTGATCTAACTTGAACACCATTGTGACGACCCCTTCTTTATGACTACGGGAGGAGAAATTTTTTTTTTAACAGGAAAGAAGGCAACAACGATAACAATTTAACCACACCACTAATAGCGAATGCAAGCATGCAGTCCATGCAATAGGATACTATGACACCACACACATGCACAATTGCATCTGGGAGAAACATGCGTAGATCAACAAGGATAAAATGACTACCCACCCAATGAAAACATGACCACGCCCACAAGCTAATGGATAACATCCCCATCCCAGTACAATGGCCATATATGAACAAAGACTAGAACGTCAAGCCGCTTGGACCAAACAACTGAAGGTGTCAACCCATGTGCTAGGACAAACCTTTAACACTTGACAACACTCACACAGAATGCACCAACTCTGACCAATTTCTTTTTCACCACTATCCCATAGGTTGCATCATGATTCCCTCATCGGGAATCATGTTGTTCCTAGGTTATAGATGCCTCAATATGTAATGTACCTCCCGTTCATGAAGACTACAAACCTCATATAACAAGTGATTTTTTTTTTTGTGTGTATTTTTAACAAGTGAGTGCGCGCGTACAAGGGAAACAAACATATTCGACTCTACGTCGCCACCCGATGACTAACAAGACACAACCACAATGATCACAACAAGAAGACATAATGCGCACAACAAGTAACTGCAAGCATTAAACGACCATCAATCGACCATAAAAAGACTGACTTCCTGCCCGTCCTACCCTGCAATGGTTAGGACCTCCAAGACCATAATCAACGCTCAAGCCCAGGTTCCCATCGATTGTAACCATTTAAGGTCTCATGGCTGGCGACTGTTCTGAGGAACATGGAGGTGTCTACATCTCTACCAACACAATCCAGACTCAACTATATATACTAAACAACAACATCAAGGACGATCGTTGAACTATAAAGTTCTATAATCAACACATATTATAAGAATTTCACGGTGGAAGAGAATTTGATTATGAATCCCATCATGAGACAACATGAGTGAGAGTGAAAAGAAAACAACTTGATTTAAATCAAGAAACAAGGGTAGTCATTTAGTTTACTTCAAGGGGCATAATTAATCATTAAATAAATCACTCTAGCTAACATTTCTAGATGGAGTGACTATACACATGCCCATCATGCCTATCATGGTGCCTCATAAAATAATCCTCCATGTTTAAACAACCCAATATGCAATAAAAACAAAATCCAATTGAGCAATAGGGAACTGATGAAGAAAAGCTAGAACCACATGGGCACAACTTCAATTGAAATGTCATAGAACTCTTCTAAATACGTTTAGTAACTTGTTAATATCAATATCATTTAATTCAGGCATCATTTAACGACGATTCCACTCATCTAATCAGTTCAACTCCTAGGTAGGTTGCTATGCATTTTGAGGAAATAAGCCATTTTACTTAAGTGAAAAATTAAGGATTAAATACCAAAATCCATTAAAGAAATAAGGGAGTAAGGGCTGCATTATAAATCCATTAAAACTAATTAAAAGGATAATGCCTACTAACCATAAGTAAGATTTAAAAATCAAACACATCTTATATCACACTAGCCCTGCGAAATTCAAATTTCAATGCATCTAGGTGTTATAAAAAAACAATAAAACCACAATACCCCTTTCCATGCATGATAACCATATTACCCCGCCTTTTTTTTTTTATTCGTGAAAGCTTGCAACTCAAGTGTCTAAACTATAATAACTAAACCTTAAAAGATACCATCCTTAACATTACCCTAATGACAAAATATATATTTAAAAGATTACACTACACTAAAATTATCATGAACAATGACAGCATTGGAAGTTAGCATCCTATAAATAATGGTATTAACATAAACCACTAACATTCCATTTACATTAACATTACATTACCTGAACGTTTATTACATTCCATTAACATATCATCATATTACATTACATTCAATAGAATATATAAAGTAACCAGATTCTAAGGAAAGGGAAATAAAACTATTCCTTTTATAACACTAAAACCAAGACTGCATAACTAATCAAATTCTGAATTAAATGCTAATTCGACCTTATTTATTCATGGTGTGACAGGATAGTCCAATACACTTAACCTTTCCAAGTATCCATGAATGTGATTGGGCATGAGGAAATATGAAGGATATCAATTTAAGATCTTAAACATTTCTTAAATCAATTCATAAAAATGCCCATGAAAATACTAAATTTTAGATAATCAAATGTCAACATAATTAAAGGCGTAAGAGTAATTTATCACTTTTATTTTCATGGTCCGAGGTAACCAAATTATAATCAACCATACAGTCATATAATTAAGGGAATAATATACTTTTAAATGCTCCATCAATCATACGTCAACATAATTTGCAAGGAATGAAAATCTAAGCACCTGCTCAATCATACATCACATAAACCCGCTCTGATACCATATGTAATGTCCCTGCCATTACATCAACAAAACAAAGTAAATAAATATACAATTGAATGATTACCAAGTCGATGAGCATTAAAATAACTACCTCCCCAACCTACTCTGCAAGGTTAGGACCTCCAGGACACATAAGCAACGCTCAAGCCCAGGATTCATCTGATTGATTTTGACCATTTAAGGTCTCAGGGATCGCGATTGTAATAAGGATCAAGGAATTTTCTAAATATCGTTAATCCAATCAGCCAAAAATAAAATAAATCATTCAATCAATATTAAACATAAATTATTCATGGCACAAGTGTCATCATCAACTTTATCAATCATACATCGAAATTTATTTCATGGCACCCAAGTATTCTAACTAATTAATTAATCATACATCAGCATTAACTTCAAGACGCAATATTAACCAAATTCATAACCCATCATACTTCAACATTTAACACACGACACAAAGAAATCTAATGACTCAATCATTTATTCATTAACGTTGTTCCTAGGAGCAAGTACATCTAATCACTTAATCATCTATACATCAACATTATCCCACAACGCAAAGAAGGTTAATCACTTAATCAATCCTATATCAAGATTATTCTAAAGGCGCAACTGTAATCAACATTATTTTAAATGGCGCAAGAGATATAAAGATGTAATCAATCCTATATCAACAGTATTCTAAAGGGGAAATCGTAATCAAATTTATTTTATCTGGGGCAAGAGATAAAAATACTTAATCAATCCTATATCGACATTATTATAAAGGTTCATAAAGTAATCTAATCACATTTAACCTTTCAATACATCACAATTTCCATATAACATTAATCTTGATCAATTCCTATAAATCGTATTGCCTAACACATAAATAAACGAAAATCAATCGATTGAATACTAATATGATTGGTATTAATTATAGATTTTGTGATAACCTTGAGATGAATCATGTCATGATATCAACTATTTAGTCGGTGAAATGAAGATAAACTCAAGACTAAGTTTTCCAATTTGTGCATAGTTACACAATCTTGTTAACACCTTATTTTTCCTTGTTTTCTGAATTGTCGAGCCAATAATCATCTCAATTATTACAATATTGACCTTAAAAACCTTGAAGGTTCACAAGTGATCTCAAGGGTGAGTAGGATACCATTTATTGTTTATTGTACAAGGCCCATTCATTCCAATATCTTTTACAAATTCAATAATAATGACTATAATAAGTTCTTAAGTAACACTTATATAAATAACTTTTTATCCCTTGTACATAGTATTAATAATATTTAATTGTTAATCATTACAACACAACTACACCAATTTCATCAACTAATCTAACTTGAACACCATTGTTACGACCCCTTCGTTATGACTACGGGAGGAGAATTTTTTTTTTTTAAAGGCAACAAGGCAACAACGATAACAATTTAACCACACCACTAATGGAAAATGCAAGCATGTAGTCCAGGCAATAGGATACTATGACACCACACACATTCACAATTGCATTTGGGAGAAACATGCGTAGATCAACAATGAGAAAATGACTACGCACCCAATGAAAACATGACCACACCCACAAGCTAATGGACAACATCCCCATCCCAGTACAATGGCCATATATGAACAAAGACTAGAACCTCAAGCCGCTTGGACCAAACACCTGAAGGCGTCAACCCATGTGCTAGGAGAAACCTTTAACACTTGACAACACTCACACAGAATGCACCGACTCCGACCAATTTATTTTTCACCACTATCCCATAGGCCGCATCATGATTCCCTCATCGGGAATCATGTTGTTCCAAGGTGATAGATGCCTCAATATGTAACGTACCTCCCATTCGTCACGACTACAAACCTCATATAACAAGTGAATTTTCTTTTTTTTGTGTTTGTTTTTAACAAGTGAGTATGCACGTACAAGGGAAACAAACATATTCGACTCTACATCGCCACCCGACGACTAACAAGACGCAACCACGATGATCACAACAAGAAGAGATAAGGCACACAACAAGTAACTGCAAGCATTAAACGACCATCAATCGACCATAAAAAGACTGATTTCTCGCCCGTCCTACACTGCAATGGTTAGGACCTCCAAGACCATAATCAACGCTCAATCCCAGGTTCCCATCGATTGTAACCATTTAAGGTCTCATGGCTGGCGACTGTTCTAAGGAACATGGAGGTGTCTACATCTCTCCCAACACAATCCAAACTCAACTATATATACTAAACAACAACATCAAGGACGATCGTTGCACTATAAAGTTCTATAATCAACACATATTATAAGAATTTCACGGTGGAAGAGAATTTGATTATGAAGCCCATCATGAAACAACATGAGTGAGAGTTAAAAGAAAACAACTTGATTTAAATCAAGAAACAAGGGTAGTCATTTACTTTACTTCAAGGGGTAGAATTAATCATTCAATAAATCACTCTAGCTAACATTTCTAGATGGAGTGACTACACACATGCCCATCATGCCTATCATGGTGCCTCATAAAATAATCCTCCATGTTTAAACAACCCGATACACATTAAAAACAAAAGCCAATTGAGCAATAGGGAACTGATGAAGAAAAGCCAAACCACATGGGCACAACTTCAATTGAAATGTCATAGAACTCTTCTAAATACGTTTAGTAACTTGTTAAGATCAATATCATTTAAGTCAGGCATCATTTAACTACGATTCCACTCATGTAATCAGTTCAACTCCTAGGTAGCTTGCTATGCATTTTGAGGAAATGAGCCATTTTACTTAAGTTAAAAATTAAGGATTAAATACCAAAATCCATTAAAGAAATAAGGGAGTAAGGGCTGCATTATACATCCATTAACACTAATTACAAGGATAACGCCTACTAACCATAAGTAATATTTAAGCATCAAACACATCTTATATCACACTAACCCTACGAAATTCAAATTTCAATGCATCTAGGTGTTATCAAAGAACAATAAAACCACAATATCCCTTTCCATGCATGATAACCATATTACCCCGCCTCTTTTTTTTTTTACTCGTTAAATCTTGCAACTGAAGTGTCTAAACTATAATAACTAAACTATAAAAGATACCATCCTTAACATTACCCTAATGACAAAATATATATTTAAAATATTACACTACACTAACATTATCATGAACAATGACAACATTGGAAGTTAGCATCCTATAAATAATGGTATTAACATAAACCACTAACATTCCATTTACATTAATACTACATTACCTGAACATTTATTACATTCTGTTAACATATCATCGCATTACATTACATTCAATAGAATATATAAAGTAACCAGATTCTAAGGAAAGGGAAATAAAACTATTCCTTTTATAACACTGAAACCAAGACTGCATTATATAACCCCCATCCCCTTTTTATTAACTTGTTCTTAAATCAACGAGAACCCAAATTATACTCAACTCTAGACTTACAGCCAAAATCATTAAAGATTTTTACTGCCTTAATTCATAAATGAGATTTACTGTGAGGCAGAGTAAATATTTCAGAGGTACAAGTGAAACGCCACATAATTCTAATCGTGTTGTCAAAAAGGGTGAGAAGTTGTGGGTAAGAAATTGTGAATTACCAGTCTATAAAGCTAGGGGGAAAACATGAAGGTTGTCATATATTTTAAACCATGTCATATATAATCCAAAAATTGCGTCATCCATATGATATAACAAATCGTGTGCGTAAATGTGTATAGAGGAGAAGCCCATGGGTTTGACCCCAGGACTTTCGCCAACCATTATAACCACAACTACCCATGCACCACCACCATGGGGCGTTACACCCTCAATCAAGAGCCACACATACACAGTCAAGCCAACATCCGGTTCGCTGCGGGTTCAACAAATTTGGGTGGATTTAAAAAGAAGTTGGGTTCTAGATAATCACCCAATGGAAATGAAAAACAAAAATACAGAGAAGACAAATCAAACTGCCAGATCAAAATTCCTCGACTGATCAAGAATAAAGAATTTGCCAGAATGAAAATTTTTCCAGAATGAATGCCATAGCGGAATGCCAGGTCAACAAATCAAGGATAAAAATACCAGAAGGAAATACCAAAACGAAATCCAGAGCGGATTGTCATTTTCATAGTTGTAATTCCATGATAAACAATAATATTATCTGTAAAACACAGGACAGAACAATGGCCAATAAGACAAGTTCGAAAATTTGGCTAAGATTGGCAGAGTGGAAGGTCGTAGCTTCATCGGGTTGAACCTGGGCGCATAGTGTCATCGATGTGTGCAAGTGATGTACACAACAACTAGTCTCTTCAGCGAATCATGTCGTGTAAGGGATTGGGAAGGACGTTCAAGAGATGAGACGTGGGCAGAGTGCACATTTTTTAGGAACAAAAATCACTGTATCCCAACACAACAAATTTCCAGCAGAGTTATCTTCAGCAACTAATTTACCAGGAAAATGGCCAGAACAATTTCAGAGATGAAAACTCAGAATTAAACTCACAATTGAGAATGTCAGGAACGAAATTTTGTAAAGAAACTGCTAGTGATGAATGGGAACAAGACAAATTCGCCATTTACCCATCAAGAACAAAATCAAATATTTTTTTTTTCTTATCTGTGTGAAAACAGAGGTAAATGAATTCAATTGTAGATGTAAGTGACAACAGAAAAAGGAATTTATTAACTTGCATACAACGGAGGCAAGTAACTTAATTAACATAGGCATTATGGCCAGTTCTGATTATACTATAATAAGCAAATTTTAGAGAAAAAATTCAATTCAAGGTTCATCACCAAACTCTAATGAAACTTCATTACCCAAAATTTCACTGCACCCAATTGAACTTAAAGTGCACAGCAATCGAATCAGACCCTAAGGCATTGCATACATGTAGACTTAGTCACATACGACATATAACCTCGAAAATTTAAGCAACACACAAACCCATTGACTCAATATGTTAATTTCGGTTTAGAAAACAATCTAACATTCCAGAATTTGATTTAGGCATGTAAAAATTCAGTTTTAGCAATCAGACGTATGATTACAGTCATAAGAATTTTCAGACTCAAAATTTCGGAGACAGTTCATCATATAAATTTAAAGCAAATCAACATCTTAGAGGGACGGGTTCCCTGCACAATGGAACCATTTACTGCCACTAATATTACACCTACAGATCTAAGTCATACCTTCTACACAGTCTATCATTCAACCAAATAAAAACATACCTTTGCCTATTTGCCTGCTCTAGTGACATCCGCGTGCTCCTTGCCGCTCCCGCTCGCCGACCATCGAGACCACACTGGTACCTCCCACCCATTCGCTCAGGGTACTCTGCTTCCCCCTTATCCCCCCGAGCCACAAAGGGGCCACACACTATCCATATGGTACTTCTAGCTTCCCAGCTCGCCTCGCAAGACCGAGCTAGCACTCCTATCCGAGCTAGAAAAATCCCAACTCTCCACAAGTAATAAGTCAAGTCACAAGTTCATAAGCGTAACATTACGCTAATAGCCAATCCCCTTCTTCCTCATCTTCCCTTCATTAGAGGATGTTAGAATCTAGGAAGAGGTGAAGTGGATGACATAGAGGTCACTAGAAGAGGCTCACAACCAAGAAGAGATACAATTCACTACACAATGATCATTGGAAGAATATCATATGAATGAGGAGTTGCAGTGCTTGATTCAAAGGTCGATGGGAGAAGCATGTATGCAAGAAAAGGTGTGACATGTCGAGAAAAGAGAAATCAAGGACCACAAACTTGAATATTTGAAGTTCATAGCATGGGAAAAAGAATTGTGCGACTTAGGTCATGGAATGGAGACATATGATGGAGACATTTGATATTCCCCAATGATAATTATGCTATGAAGAACTTTATGTAGATTCTAGCAACTTATATGGGGAAGGCACTGATGGAGTAGATTGTATCATCTCCTGTACCAGAAAAAGATTTGTGCCAAGTCAGTAAGAAAAAATGCACAGGACATGAATTTAAGATGACAAGAGAGCTTGATGGATATGACATGGATGGATTCATGTTGTATCTGGGTTTTGACATGAGTATCTTACCGAATAATTCTTGGAAGGTGATGGGTAAACAACAATCGGTTTGGTTTCCCATCTAGTTGCGGTTGTAAAACCAATAAAAGATATCCCCCATAGGTCGACTAGAGCATGTAGAAGTGAATGTATAAGGATTAAAAAAAAATGTTGACTTTGAGTTCATAAAGATTATGGATGACTCTGACCCATACCCTCCATTGTTTAGAATTACAATAATGCAGTGCTAAATTTGAAGAAGAGGTTGATGTCCTTCGAAACAAATATTCCATGCATGGTCTCATCTCTGGATCTATATGAAGTAGAGAGATACAATGAGCCAGTGTATGAGGATGCATGGAGATCAACTATTGAAAACATATGACCACAAACCAACACACACTTTACAAAAACCTCTCATTCCTTGGTGAAGCCTTTCAAGACTATCCTCACCAACTCTGAATCTTATATGGGCTCTCGAACAACAACCAACTCATCTTTAACTTTAGATACCCCGGTGAGATCAGAAGAAACACTCTCCTCCTTACCCATCTTTGTATCATGCAACTTACCCTTCAAGGCCATCTTTTGGTTTTCATTCTTCACCTCAAATAAGTTCTTAAGTGCATCTCACATCTCTTTGGATATCTTTTTGTCATCCAAGTGTGGATAAAGGTGATCCTTCACCCCATCCAAAATAATACTCTCATCTTTGGCCACCTTGACCTCATGCAAATCCAAAGCAACAGGATATGTTGTGGGAACCACAACAACATAAATGACATAGTTCCAAATCATGTTCTCCTTGAGAACAAATAACATCTGGACGTTCCACTACAAACAGTGGGAAATACCACTCAATTGATCCTCAAATCTAATATATGCATCCATTTTCCCTATCACAGCTCAAGGAAAACAATCACAAATTCCGCCCCTTCGAACTTGCCCAAAAATATCATTGTTCACTATCACTCAAAGCCCAAGCTCTGATACCATGTAGAAATCTAATGAAAAAATCAGCAAGCTAGTGATCTATCATACACTTAGCAACCTAGAGATAACTCTCTTACATGAACTCTGAAATGTTTAAAACCCAAATTCAAAAATTACCATAAGAAAAAATACGCATTGCTAAGTAATTATGCAGGGAAATAAACACAATGAAAAACATTCATCCAACCATGAATAACTCAGAAATTTAGGCAATGCCAGGGAAAACACTAATGTGGGGAAACCCAATGAGAGAGATAGAGATCTTATTATTCGGCTTCTTGAAAGTACATATTAGCAACAATAACACAATTTTAATCCAAGAGAAAAGCCACTTACAACACCCAAAATTGTTCCAAAAATTTATGCCCCAATTTGTGTGCCAGGTCTGTATTGTTTACATCCCACCCAGAAAAAACAACACCTCAAAAACATAGCCAAACAACTATTGAATTAATTGTCCTTCAACAACAAATATCCCAAGCTACCTTGATTTTCATGCCAACACTTGCCTTGATTTTCATTCCCTCTTTTCTATTGTACGGGCTGTACAGATCCATACAGTACAGCCTCCTTCCGAACAGTAAGTTACAAGACTAATAAAAAACTTAATCCTCCTTGGGATTTGTGCCCTAAATTTCTTGGAAAATCTTCCCTCTTTGCTACCCTCTTTCCCCTCTCAAGCTTACTCAGAAAATCTCACAAACTCCTTCTTTCAATGTGTCTTGCACACTACCCAATGCAATCTTTTATAATCTAAAAATGACCCTTTCCCTCCCAAGTGTCTTTTCACCTTCCCCAACCTTAAATCCGAAGGACAAGATCTAATATTTCCTTTACAAGATCAAGGGTCATGATTCATTCCCTCCAAATTACATCACTTAAAATATTAAAGTAAATTTCACTTTATTACACAAGTGCAATTTATGAAACAAAGTCACTTTAATATTAGAAGGTACACTTCATTAAAAGGTCACTTTAATCAAAGAACCACTTTATCACAACTTTATAAAAA
>JZKD02S0408078.1:0-12304 GCA_000966675.3 Picea glauca | reverse complement strand
GTGACACTTGGACGACGAAGATTGTCTAGAGGTTTGTCATTAAAAAATAATTAATTAATGATTAGGAACGTAGGTGGGTCTTAATTTTTCTATTAAAGAAAGGGAAAGGAAGGAATATGGACATGAACAGTTAGCGTAACGTTACGCTGCCAAATTGTGGTTTGACGGATTGCTTGTGAGAATTTGGGTCTATCTCAGCTGTGTTGGAGTGGTAGCTCAGCTGTGGAAGTGAGTTGAGAAGCTAGTGTTATCTTTGGTTCTTGTGTGGCCCCTTTGTGGCTTGGGGGGCTAAGGGGGAAGCAGAGTACCCCTAGCGTTTGGCTGGGAGGTACCGGTGAGCCTTCTACGGTCGGCGAGTGGGATGCGACACAGAGCGTGGGACATGGCACGAAGCACGGGATGTCTTCTGAAGCAAGCAAGAGGCAACGGTATGAAATTTTATTTCTGGTAGAGTAAACTGTCTAGTCCTTTTTTATGCTGTTATGATGCATTATATTAAGATGTTGCTTCAGTTATGATGGGTCATTTAGTATGCTACAACGATAGTGTTCTGGAATCCTTTTGCTGGGGTAAATGTTTTGATTTTACTGTCATTTGTATGCTGAAAGTTTGTCTGTATTCGTTTCCATCATTATTGAATTTCGTTCTTCATTTAGGTTGCATTTCGTTGGCCTTGTTTGGCATTGCGTTGATTATAGCTGCATTCAGTTTTGTCTTTCGTTTGATTATTGCGTGCGCCTTTCCTGGTTGGGCGTTTGGGGAAATTTGAGCCAACAGTAGATCACACAAATGCCTCCTTCCCTGGTTGATGAATTGATAACTGAGACTAAATCATAGTGGTCAGAAATCATTATTAAATCGTTTGCAACTGTGATTTTCGTTTTTGCCATTGTTATATTTCATTTTTTTTCACTGTTGTTGGGCATATTGCCACTGCTAACTTGGGCATTTACCTGAGTATTAAACATTTAGTGTCCCGCGGACTCTCCTCCAGTTTGGTTTTATTACCCATGCGTATGGGGTTCTGCATTTTTAAATGACCATACAAACTAATGCAATCTGTGTGCCAATCGAATTCCTTTACATTCCATTCAGATTTTGGGTTTTGCATTTTTAAATGACCATACAAACAAATGCAATCTGAACGCAGTCGAGTTCTGTACATTCCATTTCAGTTATTGGGGTTCTGCGTTTTTTTTTTCATGACAATACAAAACTGATGAAATCTGAACGCATTCGAATCAGTTTACATTTCAAATTAGTCAGTGGGGTCTGCGTTTTAAATGACCATGCCAATCTAATAAGAATTATGAAGGCAGTCTGACTTTCATTACATCTGGTTTATGTTTGGGGTGTGCATATTGTTGGGTCTGCATTCCTGAATCAAGGGCTTAATACAGGGGCGTTTTGCATTGGGTCTGCGTTCTTGATAGTCCTTAATGACATGCATTGGGGTAACATTCCCAATCTGCCATACTTTAATTCAATGCAATAACTACAGTTGCGTTTTCTAATTGGGACTACGCTTACAACGGTTTATTAATTGATAATTATTAAATTGTTACAACAGCCAATGCAAAACGAGTTATGATTTTGTTGTAGAATTAATATTTAGGGAACGTTTGATGTCACTCGACAGGGTTATCAAACTTCCATACTTTACCAAATTCATTTTGAAACGAATTAATAACTATTGTAGTGATAAATCGTTCAGTTATTGGGTTCTCCTTCTGCCACACATTGTATGCATGTATTCCCAGGAGTTAGCGCATACACTAGGCTCGTGCTAGTGAGAAGCGCCCTTCCCTGCATCAAATCATCCTACAATTCCACAGAGAGTTAAACCGCCCTGCTCATAAATCAGCATGTTAACATAAACCAAGGCACATTCTTACTTAGATTTATTAGAGTAGAATAATTGGATGTCTATGTCGAATGAACCTGACCATTTCAATCAACTCAGGGAATATCCTTAAGCAGCAAAATTTTAGCCCAATCCTCCACCCAGCGACCCATCAGTCTGCCAGCAATAGTGGTGGTTCTGCCTGTTTGTGATTAGTTTATACGATGGTTCAGATATGACAAGTTGACATTTAGGGTCAAGATTGAAATCTAACCTTCAGAAAATGTATTCAATGTCAATGAACGATTACAGTACCACCATGCACAGATCTCTAATTACGACCCTGTAAAGGAAATGGCAATGTAAATGATATCCAGGAAGACAATATTAAAATCATTGGGAAGATTTGTGGTTATAGTTGTTTGCCTCTATTTTAATTAACCAATTGTAGCTGTTGTTCCTTTACTTCATTATTGTCATTAAAATGTTATCATTTGTAAACGGCCCTCTTAATATGACGTATATTGAATAATCACAATGGATGTCACCCCTAATTCTGAGGTAATTTTATTTGTTGACATCTTTATTTAATGGTTGTCTTAATCATTGTCATTTGTAATGGTGAGAGGTTGTCAATTCCTAATATTGTCCTCTTAATTACTGACATTTAATATGGTTAGTTTACATGTTGCCCCTTTTAAAACATGTGATGGTATGGTCAATTATTGGTATACCTGATGTTATTAGTTATGATGTTACTTGGGTCCCTTTAAATGTTGTTAATTTAGTTGACATTTAAATATCTTTATATAGGGCTCCCTTTTGTTTTTTTAATACTGTTATTTAAATAAGCTCATTTAATTATTGTAATTTCTATATCTTGTCATTTGTAATTATGATGGTTTATGGAATATTCAATTATGATGATAATTTTATTGCTTTAGGTGAAGGAAAAATGTTATGGCATACCAATGTCAGGGAAATAATGTTTATAGATTCGCAATTGTAATGTATTGTTGAAATAGGAAATTGTGTTTTCTTACCTTGTAAACAAGATGGCAAGATTAGAGTTGAAGCGTATGACCATTATTTATTCCAATACTATTGTAGTCAGAAAGGAGATGATATGGTTATTTTATTGTGATGTTCGTGTAGTCTCTTGACATTGATAGAGCTTACTTAGTGGAATGCCCCGGATTTATATGTGTTAAATTACTCAGAGTTAGTAAATGAGGGTTGTTGAGTCTGGATTTATGTGGAACTGGGGTGTTCGTTGTCAAAGTTCTTGTCATGCGCCTTCCGTAAGGGGCGTAACGGTTCTTCCTGTTTATGTCGTACTTGATTGCAACCAGTTAGCCGCGCAGTCTACTTATGTCGGGCGGGGTACAGACCCCTCCTTGTAGCCTTAGTGTTTATGTCGGTGTGTGTGATTTGTCTGTGTAAAGAATCCAGTGTTGTATCAAGAGTCTCGGGCCCTTTAAAGGCAGGGTTTCCACTCTTGCGACACACCTGACAGAAATAGTAAACTCTACTGATGGATTCTCCCTCTGTGACTGTATTGTACTTAACACCTGGTGTCGTTTCCTGCTTACAGCTGCTAGTTGTATGCCTTATGTCTAGGGGTGTCTATTGCTTGTTATCACTGTGATATGTTGGGATTGTTTTGCTGTGTTCGTCTGGTTGCATCTTGTGCTAGGTCGAGTTACTAGTTTCTGCCTGAGCAGTCGGCCAGCAACCGATCTAATCTTCTTTCTAAAAGACATAAGACTAAACGCCCTGCTTTCCTGTGAAGAAATAATAACCCTAACACCTTGGACTCTTCCCTCTGTGTTCTTACTATACGCCCCCAGAATGTCTTATTGTTGTGTTGTGTACCTTCAGTTTTGCCTTTTCATGGTTGCATCTTGTTGGTTGTCCAGGGCGTCGTACAGTTAGGTGTGTTGATACTTCTACACGCACGCACACACTTAAAGAAAAAAAAAAAAAGAAAAAAAAAAAATTGCACCTGTCACTAGAATGGTGGTCATAACGAGGCGGTTCGTTACATATGGTATCAGAGCAGGTTCGACCTGTGACTTGGGATTCACTACGGGTTCCGTTGACATGATTATGTTGATTATTCTGTCATTTATCGAGTTGATTGTTGTGTGCAGGTAATCATGGTTAGAGGATAGCATGGAGGCAAACGACGGGGTGCTAGGGAAGGAGGCGTGATGCCTCTAGCAGCATCCACGCTTGAGGGGTCTAACCCCCAGGGAGGTGAGCAGGTCCTTGGACAAGAGTGTATCGTAGTTGTCGATGTTGTGGGGATGATGAGATCTTTCCAGCGCATGTCTGAGGCACTGATCAGCAGATTAGACAGAGATGAGGCCAGGGCACCAGCACCTGCTGAGGTTCTGCCACATGCACCGGTCGTTACTGGTAGCATTTATCGTGAACTCGAGAAGGTGAAATTTCCCAAGTTCTTTGGTGCCCCAGATGGCACAGCCACTGAGGCATGGTTGGAGAATATGGCGATGTGCTTCGCACTTCACAATTATACCTCCAACATGAAGGTCTGCATGGCAGTATTTCAACTAAAGGGGAGCGTTCTTCTATGGTGGAAGACGCTCCCGCCACAGCTAAACATGGTCGTTGAAGATGTGTCATGGAAACTGTTTGAGGAACGATTCCGAGAGAGGTATCTTTCTGAGGAATTCATTGAGCGTCAACTCAATGAGTTTAACGTCTTACGACAGGGAGGTCGTACAATGCCCGAGTACGAGCCACGTTTTATGGAGCTACTCTGGTATGCTCCGCATCTGAACACTGAGAAGCTTAAGGTCAATAGGTTCGTGTTTGGCCTTAATGACAGCCTGCGTGCAAAGGTTAGGATTATGATGCCTCAAGCCTTGCATGACATTGTCCAAAAGGCCCTCATAGCAGAGGAGGAGCTTATCAGTGGGAGTCAGACCAGGACTCCAGCGAGACCTGCAGGACAGGGTTCATCTGGTACGTCGCAGCAGAAAACACCAATGAGACACACGTCGGGGTATCGTGGCTTCCAGAGGGGATCTACTTTTGCTACACCACGACGACCGTCGCCTCAGCAGCGGACACCTTATCGAGGACCACAGCAGCAACAACAACGTTGCCCGCAACAGAAGTAGTTTAGGCATGTTCAGCAGAACAGACCAGGGTTTCAGGCTGGTGGGCAGTCATCTTCTACTTCGGGTACCAGGACTACCGGGCCGAAGAAGGGGTGTTGGACGTGTGGAGAGCCACACTACCAGCGTGACTATCCTACGGAGAGGACTAGGGCATCCGGATCAGCCGGACCTACTACAACGTGAGATATGGGCAAGGCCCATCGGATTCATGTAGCGGTGAATAACCGCCAGGCAGAGCACCAATCAACTGTGCTCAAGACGACAGGTACTGTCACTGACCAGACCCTTAGTATTTTTATAGACCCAGGAGCTACTGAGAGTTTCATTTCTGGTATAGTGCTAAAAAGGATTAAGGTCAAGGCAGTCGAACAGAACGAGTTTAGCTTCATGGAGATGGGTTTGGGAGCCAAACAGAAGGTCAAAGAAAAGGTTACGGGTTGTGCCCTTAACCTGGGAGAGTTTTTCACGAGGGTCAACTTGTACATCAGGATCTTAGGATCTTATGATGTTGTGATCGGCATGGATTGGTTGGAATCGCATGAGGCGATACTCAACTGTAAGACAAAATGGTTGAGCTTAGTCAATGATGAAGGACAGAGACGTGTGATAGTAGGACGCAACCAGGGAGTATCTCTGAGGTTCGTCTCTTCCTTACAGTTACAGAAGAGTATGCGCAAGGGGTGCAAGCTTTATGCAATCCTTGCGCTAAACGAAAAGGGAGTAGTAGAAGGTCTAGAACACCTTCTGGTGGTGAAGGAGTTTGCGGACGTATTTCCAGAGGAGTTTCCCGGGATGCTACCAGAAAGAGAATTAGAGTTTACTATAGACCTGAAACCGAGGACTGAACCAATAGCGAGAATGCCTTATTGGATGTTGACCCCGGAGTTGCAAGAGTTAAAAATGCAACTAAAAGAGTTGTTGGACCTGGGACCGATACGTCCTAGTGTGTCACCGTGGGGTGTACTCGTTATTTTCATTCGGAAGAAGGACAGATCGTGGAGGCTTTGCATTGACTATCGTCAACTGAACAAGGCTACGATCAAGAATCAGTACCCCTTACCAAGAATTGATGATCTGTTCNTTACCTTGTAAACAAGATGGCAAGATTAGAGTTGAAGCGTATGACCATTATTTATTCCAATACTATTGTAGTCAGAAAGGAGATGATATGGTTATTTTATTGTGATGTTCGTGTAACCTCTTGACATTGATAGAGCTTACTTAGTGGAATGCCCCGGATTTATATGCGTTAAATTACTCAGAGTTAGTAAATGAGGGTTGTTGAGTCTGGATTTATGTGGAACTGGGGTGTTCGTTGTCAAAGTCCTTGTCATGCGCCTTCCGTAAGGGGCGTAACGGTTCTTCCTGTTTATGTCGTACTTGATTGCAACCAGTTAGCCGCGCAGTCTGCTTATGTCGGGCGGGGTACAGACCCCTCCTTGTAGCCTTAGTGTTTATGTCGGTGTGTGTGATTTGTCTGTGTAAAGAATCCAGTGCTGTATCAAGAGTCTCGGGCCCTTTAAAGGCAGGGTTTCCACTCTTGCGACACACCTGACAGAAATAGTAAACTCTACTGATGGATTCTCCCTCTGTGACTGTATTGTACTTAACACCTGGTGTCGTTTCCTGCTTACAGCTGCTAGTTGTATGCCTTATGTCTAGGGGTGTCTATTGCTTGTTATCACTGTGATATGTTGGGATTGTTTTGCTGTGTTCGTCTGGTTGCATCTTGTGCTAGGTCGAGTTACTAGTTTCTGCCTGAGCAGTCGGCCAGCAACCGATCTAATCTTCTTTCTAAAAGACATAAGACTAAACGCCCTGCTTTCCTGTGAAGAAATAATAACCCTAACACCTTGGACTCTTCCCTCTGTGTTCTTACTATACGCCCCCAGAATGTCTTATTGTTGTGTTGTGTACCTTCAGTTTTGCCTTTTCATGGTTGCATCTTGTTGGTTGTCCAGGGCGTCGTACAGTTAGGTGTGTTGATACTTCTACACGCACGCACACACTTAAAGAAAAAAAAAAAAAGAAAAAAAAAAAATTGCACCTGTCACTAGAATGGTGGTCATAACGAGGCGGTTCGTTACATATGGTATCAGAGCAGGTTCGACCTGTGACTTGGGATTCACTACGGGTTCCGTTGACATGATTATGTTGATTATTCTGTCATTTATCGAGTTGATTGTTGTGTGCAGGTAATCATGGTTAGAGGATAGCATGGAGGCAAACGACGGGGTGCTAGGGAAGGAGGCGTGATGCCTCTAGCAGCATCCACGCTTGAGGGGTCTAACCCCCAGGGAGGTGAGCAGGTCCTTGGACAAGAGTGTATCGTAGTTGTCGATGTTGTGGGGATGATGAGATCTTTCCAGCGCATGTCTGAGGCACTGATCAGCAGATTAGACAGAGATGAGGCCAGGGCACCAGCACCTGCTGAGGTTCTGCCACATGCACCGGTCGTTACTGGTAGCATTTATCGTGAACTCGAGAAGGTGAAATTTCCCAAGTTCTTTGGTGCCCCAGATGGCACAGCCACTGAGGCATGGTTGGAGAATATGGCGATGTGCTTCGCACTTCACAATTATACCTCCAACATGAAGGTCTGCATGGCAGTATTTCAACTAAAGGGGAGCGTTCTTCTATGGTGGAAGACGCTCCCGCCACAGCTAAACATGGTCGTTGAAGATGTGTCATGGAAACTGTTTGAGGAACGATTCCGAGAGAGGTATCTTTCTGAGGAATTCATTGAGCGTCAACTCAATGAGTTTAACGTCTTACGACAGGGAGGTCGTACAATGCCCGAGTACGAGCCACGTTTTATGGAGCTACTCTGGTATGCTCCGCATCTGAACACTGAGAAGCTTAAGGTCAATAGGTTCGTGTTTGGCCTTAATGACAGCCTGCGTGCAAAGGTTAGGATTATGATGCCTCAAGCCTTGCATGACATTGTCCAAAAGGCCCTCATAGCAGAGGAGGAGCTTATCAGTGGGAGTCAGACCAGGACTCCAGCGAGACCTGCAGGACAGGGTTCATCTGGTACGTCGCAGCAGAAAACACCAATGAGACACACGTCGGGGTATCGTGGCTTCCAGAGGGGATCTACTTTTGCTACACCACGACGACCGTCGCCTCAGCAGCGGACACCTTATCGAGGACCACAGCAGCAACAACAACGTTGCCCGCAACAGAAGTAGTTTAGGCATGTTCAGCAGAACAGACCAGGGTTTCAGGCTGGTGGGCAGTCATCTTCTACTTCGGGTACCAGGACTACCGGGCCGAAGAAGGGGTGTTGGACGTGTGGAGAGCCACACTACCAGCGTGACTATCCTACGGAGAGGACTAGGGCATCCGGATCAGCCGGACCTACTACAACGTGAGATATGGGCAAGGCCCATCGGATTCATGTAGCGGTGAATAACCGCCAGGCAGAGCACCAATCAACTGTGCTCAAGACGACAGGTACTGTCACTGACCAGACCCTTAGTATTTTTATAGACCCAGGAGCTACTGAGAGTTTCATTTCTGGTATAGTGCTAAAAAGGATTAAGGTCAAGGCAGTCGAACAGAACGAGTTTAGCTTCATGGAGATGGGTTTGGGAGCCAAACAGAAGGTCAAAGAAAAGGTTACGGGTTGTGCCCTTAACCTGGGAGAGTTTTTCACGAGGGTCAACTTGTACATCAGGATCTTAGGATCTTATGATGTTGTGATCGGCATGGATTGGTTGGAATCGCATGAGGCGATACTCAACTGTAAGACAAAATGGTTGAGCTTAGTCAATGATGAAGGACAGAGACGTGTGATAGTAGGACGCAACCAGGGAGTATCTCTGAGGTTCGTCTCTTCCTTACAGTTACAGAAGAGTATGCGCAAGGGGTGCAAGCTTTATGCAATCCTTGCGCTAAACGAAAAGGGAGTAGTAGAAGGTCTAGAACACCTTCTGGTGGTGAAGGAGTTTGCGGACGTATTTCCAGAGGAGTTTCCCGGGATGCTACCAGAAAGAGAATTAGAGTTTACTATAGACCTGAAACCGAGGACTGAACCAATAGCGAGAATGCCTTATTGGATGTTGACCCCGGAGTTGCAAGAGTTAAAAATGCAACTAAAAGAGTTGTTGGACCTGGGACCGATACGTCCTAGTGTGTCACCGTGGGGTGTACTCGTTATTTTCATTCGGAAGAAGGACAGATCGTGGAGGCTTTGCATTGACTATCGTCAACTGAACAAGGCTACGATCAAGAATCAGTACCCCTTACCAAGAATTGATGATCTGTTCGATCAAATGAAGGGTGCGACGGTGTTATCCAAGATCGATTTGTGATCAGGGTATCACCAATTACGGATCAAGGATGATGAGGTCCTAAGACCGCTTTTAAGATGAGATTTGGACATTATGAGTTTATTGTTTTACCTTTTGGACTGACAAATGCCCCAGGCGTATTCATGAGTTTGATGAACGGGGTGTTCCGCGAGTACTAGGACAAGTTCGTCCAAGTATTCATTGACGATATTTTGATCTACTCTCGGACGACGGAGGAGCATGACGAGCACTTGCTATTGGTACTACAATGTATACGAGAACACAAATTATATGGGAAGTTGTCCAAATGCCCTTTTTATCAATCGATGATTCACTACTTAGGGCATGTCATCTCCGATGAAGGCATCGTCGTGGATCCAGCCAAGGTTGAGGCTATTATGGAATGGCCTGCACCGATGAATGTCACAGAAGTGCGTAGTTTTATGGGTTTAGCAGGATTCTATCGACGGTTTGTCAAGGGATTTTCGAAGATAGCGGGTCCGATCACAGAGTTGCAGAAGAAAAACAAGAAGTTTGTTTGGACTGAGAAATGCACGGAAGCATTTCGAAGGCTTAAGGAGTTGTTGACAATAGTGCCGATACTAAAGGTCCCTGACATGGATGTAGACTTCTTGGTATGCACTGACGCATCCAAAGAATGTTTAGGTGGAGTCTTGATGCAAGACGGATGAGTGATTTCTTACATTTCGAGGAAATTAAGAAGGCATGAGGAAAACTACGCGACGCATGATTTGGAGTTATTAGCCATCATATANCGCGGAAACGGCGTTGGTCGGAATTGCTTAGCGAGTACGACTTCGAGATTACTTACATAAAGGGAACAGTGAACCAATTGGTGGATGCTTTGAGTCGGAGGCCACACATCTTTTCGATGTTCCCTCTTCAAACGAATTTGCGTGAGAAGATTCTCACTTTACAGCGTGATGATGACTGGTACAAAGAAGTCGATAATTTTATCAGACAAAACACTATGATGGTACCATGATTTGAGGGATATTCTTTTGATAGCGATGGTTTATTAAGGTTTAGAGGTCAGATTTACGTACCGCCAAACGACGATTTGAGGATGTTGATCCTGAGAGAGGCTCATAGAGCAGTTTACATGGCTCACCTGGGAGTTACGAAAATGAGGGCAGACCTTAAGCCCTTATTCTTCTGGAAAGGAATGATGGCTGACATAGTCAACTTTGTGGCTATATGTCTCAAGTGTCAGCAGGTAAAGGCTGAACATAGACACCCAGTAGGATTACTTCAACCACATGCCATTCCGGAATCAAAATGGGAAGTCATTTCGATGGATTTTATTGTTGGATTGCCACTGACGGCAAGGAGACACGACTCGATTTTTGTAGTAGTAGACACTCTAACAAAGAGTGCTCACTTTATTCTGGTGCGTACGACGTATCAGGCACTTGACATAGTGAGAGTTTTCATCAGTGAGATTGTGATACTGCATGGCATGCCTAAAAAGATTATATCCGATCGAAGATCGATGTTTATCGAACGATTTTGGACGAGTTTCCAAGAGGCCTTGGGAACTCAACTTAACTTTAGTACTGCGTATCACCCAGAGACTGATGGACAGAAAGAACGTACGAACGAAACCTTGGAATACATGTTGCACATGTATGTGATGGACCAACAAAAGCGTTGGGAGGAATTCTTACCTCTCATAGAGTTCGCTTACAACAACAGTTACCAAAGCACCATTAAGATGGCGCCTTTTGAGTTTCTTTATGGGCGACCGTGTCGGACGCCCTTGAGTTGGGATCGGATTGAGGATAGGGTNATGTATCTATTTTGAGACATTATATTAGTGATCCTACACACGTGATTGACATGAGTTCCTTGCAGGTATCGGATGAGGGAGCACTCACGACTGAGTCAGTCTGCATTTTAGATCATCGCATTCGATAGTTACGATGTTGAACGGTAGATCAGGTCAAGGTCCAGTGGGACAATTATAGTCCGCACTCGGCGACCTGGGAGGATGCATATGATATGCGCCAGCAGTTTCCATTTTTGTTTGATGGATAGACTTATGATACTGTGGTACTTATGATATTATGGTACATTTATTTCAGCATTTATATTGAGAAACTTTGGGAGGAAGTTTAGACCAAGAGGGGCTGTATGTAACATCCTTCTCTGGCGCGCTTACCAAACTTATTCTTTGAGGACACTTGCTCGCAAGTGATCTGGATTTTTATGATGATAAAACTTTTTCCTTCATTATGATGCGTTAAGTTATATGACAGGATGTTTTTACTACTTTAGTGTAGACAGGTGTTGCTGACTCAGTTTCATTGAGTGTGCAGAGTTTCAGACCTTGAGGATGCAGAGGCATCGATGGAACACCTTTGGAATCTGGATTGATTCAAGGAGTGGGCTATTTGACTTGTTTCATTTATGGTGATATTGTTTTATTTTGATGATATGCTATTGATTTTATGATATGTTGTTGACATGATCTGACATGATGGTTGATGATGCAAGCTGATGATAGCTTGCCGACCAGACTCACATATGGAGTAAAGGGGCCACACACAAGTTCCAGAGAGATTGAGGGAGAGGTGTGGACAACAACCCTGCCATAGCCTACTAGCACTCCCGTCGTGGCTCGAACTGTAGGTTAACGATTACCTAGTTCGAGAGGATCCACGATGCTGTGAGGGCAGACTGTGATAGTCGCTCACGATGATTCTAAGGGGCGCGCAATAAGGTAGGGGCCTTATTCCTTAGAGCCCTTAGTCTCCCACAATTTCACCTGGTGGAGTGTTCACTCCAGGGTTTATAGAGTCTACCAATCCATCAAGTCAGCGAGTGGCACCCTTAGAGCATGCGGTGCATCCTGAAGGGCATGTCACGCAAAGAAATGCAAATCAGCGAGTGACACCCTTGGAGCACGTGGTGCATCCTGAAGGGCACGTCGTGCAACCAAAGCAAACAAGGCGAGTGGCACCATTGGAGCACGTAGTGCGTCTTGAAGGGCACGT
>JZKD02S0408034.1:6162-18094 GCA_000966675.3 Picea glauca | reverse complement strand
ATGAAAAAGATTTTGTTTCAGAGTTTCGCAGATGGGAAATCCAAAGGAAAGAGGTTCAAACTCGTGATATGAAAAAACGCGATAACAATCTTGACAGTTGATTCAAGAAGGAAACATGGTGAATGACAAAGGTTTTGTCTCGAAGTTTCACATATCAGGGAATCCAAAGGAAAGAGGTTCAAACTCACGATATGCAAGATCACGAAAAGATTTGGACTGTCAGATCCCCAAGGATTGTGGACCATTGATCAGGCATGAAGAAGGCTCGTGAAGTGGTGAAAGCGTGATAAGATCTGGGCCGTCAGATTTGGAGTAATTACAAAGGACCAACAACAATTAGATATGGTGAAGCTGCAAGGTGCATAAGACCAAGAGTCATCCAACTCTCCAAAACTGTGAAGGAATCCTGGCCATCCATCGAGGAAAGTCTTAGACCGTTGGATCCAGAGGACACATGGCGAAAGATCATCATTTCGCTGACTGGAAAGTCAAAGGAGCGAAGTTCTCGTTTGATTGGTGAGTGGTCATATCTTGTGGTCACATTGTCGAGAGCTAGAGAAGCCAAGCCCTATTTTGGAGTTCATGACATGGAGAGTCGAGAGGACTCATCAAAGAATACCCGAGATGTGAAAGTGCGAGATGTTTTTTCGAATAATGCTGTGGTCACAGCGAGTGGTTACATCTGCGGAAGATAGAGGAAGGAGTTAGCAGTGTTAAGCTCCATCTCAGAGTCTTGGCGATCGCGTCTTGGAGCATCAAGACCCTTCATCATAGGAATTGCGATATGCGAGATCGCGATGAGATCTAGACCGTCGGATCATCGGAGATCTCGACCGTTGATCAGACTCGATGAAGCTTATAAATTCAGGAAATACGAAGCACTTTTTGGCACAACCTTTGGTCACTGCCAGTGGTCACGTGAAGGGAAGAAGCTAGAGGTTCTAGGCTCCATCTCGGAGTCTCGGCGATCACAACTTGGAGTGTCGAGATCCTTTATCAAAAGAATGTCGAGATGCGAGATCATGAAATTAAAACTCTGTTTAGCGCTTGGTCATAGCCAATGGGCATATGAATTAAACGCAAGACCCTACGAACTCCATCCAATGGTGCAGGTGAATTTAAGTATGATCAAAGGGATACCATTTCTCTTCACAGTTAATTGATCAGTGGTGATTCAGTTGTTGAAGCGGTCTTTGGAGGTTCACAGTGTAACTGCTAGAAACCACTGATGGTTTCTGCCAGAGCACTTGAAGAGACTTTTGTGTGATTATCAGAGGAGTTGAAGAGTCTCTAGGAAACTGCCAGTGGAATGAAGACTGTTCGTAGAGGAAATTGACATATGGATCTAACTTCCAGAGAAGTTAAAGAGTTGCCATGATGAACAGGTAGAGTACTCGACATGAGAGAGCATGCAGAAGCATGGCGGGACAACATGCACAAGGTGCACAAAGACTATAAGTATGCAGAACAGAGAAGAGATGGGTGTTGTTTTTGTTGAGAGGGATTCAGGAGTGTAGAAGGAGGAGTGTGCAATAGCTGAAACACAAAGAACAATAATGGAGAATTTAATGGACATGGCGCATAGAGCATAAAAGGAAGAAGCACAGAAAGTGCAAGGAATGTGTGAAGCAAGATAGTAAGACACTAAAGGAAGGTTGAGGCGCTCTTGTAGAGAAAAATAGAAGATCAAAAATCTCAAGAAGATGCAGACAAAGAGACACTGATACAGGAGAGAAGAGCAGCATAGTAGAACAGTGATAAGTCTGGTAAGCCAATGATAAATATTGTATCACTGTGATAAGTTTCATTAGCAGAAATTTATATTTCAGGGTGGTAGGGAGGTGCTAGGGAGGATTGTTGTCCTCGGAGGTTCAAGTGGGTGCTTGAACACAGGGAGTTGTAGCTTCCTTCTAGTTGGTGCTAGAGAAACTGGGGAGTTGGTGCTTCCTTCTAGTTGGTCCTAGAGAAACCAGGGAGTTGATGCTTCCTTCTAGTTGGTGCTAGAAAAACCAGAGAGTTGGTGCTCTCAGCAAGTAGCAACTTGCAAAACAGAGGTTGTAGCCTCATTATGAGTTGGTGCTCATATGTATGATAATGTAAAGATTACTTATCATATAAAGAAGAAGAGGTTTTTACCCTATATGGGTTTCCTCAGGAAATAACTGTCTCTGTGTATCTCATATGTGTGGCTGATGTTGAATGTTCTATTGCTTACTTCCCTGCATTATTGTGACTGTCATTAAATGTTGTGTAAAGAGTTTAAAATAAGCATAATTGTTTAAGCTCAGTAACAACTGATTCATGCCCCCCCCGCCCCCTCCCCCCCTTCTCAGTTGTCCAACAGAGGGAATACAAATTTTAAAGGTTGGGAAAATTGCACAAAGGGATTTTTAAAATAGAAAGAAATAAAACATGAGAGAATTGGTATACACATAGAATAACATCTTGAGTCAAATTACCACTAAGTCTAACTAAAAGAAGACTCATAATCCAAATCTAACTAAGATCTAATTAGGGGACACTCATTAAATGAGAATTTGGGGAACAAAGGGACAACTAAGAGCAAAAATAGGAACACATTGGGGAATGTGAGGGAAAATGGATTTTTAAATCAAATAAAAAGGGTAATTATTTGTGCAACTTGGGGAGAGTATGGCAAGTGTGTGGGTGAATAATGTTAATTAAATTAATTTAAAAGTTAATTATTTGTGCATGAGGACATGTGTCATTGGGGATTTTTCTATAAAGGAAATGAATGTCACTTTTCTTAGTACTTTTATGCTGCCAAAAGAGTGGAAGCTCTTTAAGCTTGAAGCTATTGTTTTATGGTTTTTTTGTGTGATCCATTTTCATCTCGGAGGGCTAAGGGGGAAGAGGAGTACCCCTAGCATTGATTATGAGGTACCAGTGAAGTCATATTGTTTAGCAAGAAAGAAATAACAAGAGACATAACATAAAGATATTCATATTTCAAAGGACATAGCACTAGATTTTCCTCAATTATTGATATTCATTGTTCATGGTAAATTGTTAAATATTATTATGTATAGATTATTAGACTTTATATTCCAAGATACTGAAATTACATCTATATGTTAATCGAAGATTTTCTACGTAGATTAAATTTGGAATCGACTTTACCTTGTAACTACTTGTATCCTTACTAAACGTAGCGTATTGAAGCATAGAACTGATAATTGAATCCATTTTATCTCTCTAATTGTTTTCTTTTTAAACATTATTGAGTATACATCATATGGAGGAACTGATTTTATTCCCTTAATTACAAGCTTTCAAAAAGAACAAAATCGATTCAACTAAAGATTATCCTTGCTCTGTAATGGCATATTTAGCATGGAGGATTGAAATATTTATTATTATTATTATTAAACAAAATCGTTTTAGTCGCATATCATTTTATTTGAATGCTTATTATCCTTGCTTGCAAAGTGATGAAATTGTATACGAATTTTAAGTGCAGAATTACACCATTTCCATTACTCTCATATCTCTAACCGCCCTTGTAGAAATTTTGATGATTATCATTCTACAGTCTCTGTCAGTTTAGAACTTCCTTCACACGAACCACAGAGTTAATAAATTGTGACAGAGAGAATATTTGGATTACGAGAAACCTTGTCGCTATGTATTTTTGTTAACGTTTTAGCTGGTTCAACTATGATGGGAGACCGACTCACGTTGTTGTTATATAACTAGCAAAGCTAGAGTGAAGTAGAGAATGAGAAATGAAATATGTTGATAACTGAGGTAAATAATGAAATTTCAGGATAGTTGAAGAATTTCAAAAGTTAATCATTTAAACATGGCAATCATATGATGTTACAGTAATTTCTTAATATGATTAGGTAAATGTTAAAAAGTAAATAGTTTAACGGATGCATTTATAAATGCAAAGAAGTTATCAAAAATAAATCTGACTCATTGATTTTGGAGGACGACTAAGAATATGCCACCGTCTTCAATGCATAACCATCAAATTATAATTTAAGATTAAAATATCATTAATTGTGCCCATCTCCAATAGATAATTATATCATTTATTCCCTTTCTCTCTTTAGTAAATGGGTATATGGAGAATCAACATATATAATAAATCTAGGATATTAATTAGACCTAAATTAATTACTATAGACTTAATTCAATAATAGAAGGGAGATATTCTTATTTACTCCTTGTTATTATTACTTGAGGTAATAATTCTACTTGAATATTTAATTTGAAGAGGGTAAGTGAGGAGGTCTAATCGGGAGTAAAATTTATATGGTTATTAATGATTGAATTATTGTGTAGCTTTGTGTAAAATGACATTTACCTTCTTTATCCTTTGAAAGATACGAAGTCTTATCATGTTAATAAATTTTGAAGAGGAGAAATTATAATACTGGACATACCGAAAGTTAGAGAGAAACTTAGATTGATGTTTAGATAGAAAAAATGAATTTATGATGTTGCTAATAATTATGGAATTAAATGTATAATTTGAATTTTCAACTTAATGATATAGCGTAAATGAGCAACCTTAGATCGGGTCGGGTCTGCACGCACTTACACCTTAGATGGAATTCTCTACTTACACCTTATTAAGATAATTGATACATGAAATTCCAATTATCTTGTTATTGTGTTAGAATACAACATTTATTATTGAGTACTGATATTTCATAAATAATTGGACAGAGCACTTAATGTATGGTTTCTCTACATTATTATTAAGTGCAATTTGTTGTTATTTTTCAAATAAAAGTTATATTATGTTTCTTGCTTGATTACATTTGAGTATTTCTTAAATAATTGATTAAGTGTAGTATATTTTTCTATTGTGTCTTGAATACTTTATGATTAAGTATTGTAGTTAATTTTAGTCTTTAATTTCACAATAGGATTGGGGTTGTGGGAATTACATACCTCTTTGTTTCATAGAACACTCCCCTGAGACCTTAAGTGGTCAAAATCAATGATTGTGTGTCTTGGAGGTCCTAACTTTACAGGGTAGGTTGGGAAAGTGACATCTTTTTTATCTTCATATGATATGGTTGATCTATAAATAACAAGGATGTTGTATTGTAATCTTGTTGTGTAGCGACATAGATGAGAATACAATGTGTAAATATTGATGTATGTTATTTTCACATAACACATGTCCTAACTAATGTTTAAAAAAAATTACCACTATTACCCACTTTAAATTATGTCTTAATGAAGGGGTCATTACACCTTCCAAGCATAGAAATAGGTTTATCACTCTACTTCTTTGATTTATGTGTCTCTAAAAAATTCCAAAAATATCACCTCAAGGCTCTTCACATACTGGGCACTCATAAATTCTACTTCGGAACCACCTTATATTCCTTTCAAGATTGGACACATTGACCACACCTACATCTCCAATTCTAGGAGCATAAGATATCCAAGGAGCGATAAAAACATAGGAGTTTTTTATCACCATTAATGAGGACCGTGAGTTGATGAGAACAACTAAGGTAACCCCATTCCAATTGTTACCTCCAATATATTAGAAGAATTATCAAATATTGGTACATGAATCTCAAAACCCATGTATTTCCATTGATATGAGTGGGCGTGATATAGTATTGGGGGAAGAACGGATATGTACATTGGGACCAGTCACCATGGATTTCAAATAATTGTATATGAGTTTCACTAAACAAGGTCATGTACACATTGTTCAAGAGCTTCAAGCAAGCTCTCAAGAAAGAGTCATCTCTCATCATATGGAGAAGCTATTAAAGAATGGAAACTCTAGAATTATTTCCCAATTCAATGCCATACAGGTTATGGATAAGCAAGAAAAATGGTATTCATTTTGAATTATCTATCAAGGTACATATATACTATCCTTTCTCATACTTTCGAAGTAAATATGGAAATCATGTTTATCTTTCTAATTTTTCAATATGTACTACTTAATGYAGGAAAAATATATTGACTCTACTATGCCAGTGGAGACAATGTTTTCTCAAGAAGTTATGAAGTTGCAAAAGAAGCAATTTAACCCATTTTAGTAGGTCACAATTCACCTCTACGAKAATACTATACTCAAGAAAGGATCATCTTGGATATCCATTAATGAGGATACTAAGTTGGATTGATGGTAAKTTTACCCTTCCTTGGAGTCCCCCTAAACAAGAATACTATGATTTATGAAGGGTTARTCCATGCTTCTTATGGATCCTTATAGACATGAATAYGATTCTTGAGGAAGGGTAAACTAACCCTTTCCCGGGCTCCCCCCACACTCTTTGACTTGAGGAGAAAACAAAAGAAAATTGTCAAAAATTAGTTATAATAATGTCTAGCATGCCCTTCTTTGTATAATGATTAAATTTTCTCAACAACCAATTTGCCAATGATTCTGTATTATTTGTACGCTTGGAATTATCTTTGGTGGGTGTCACTATGAACTACTTGAAAATTACTTTTAGGGGGCACACGTGATTCTTGGAATCGTTCTCCCCCATACCTCCACCCACGCACCTCCCATCCCCACTTCATCCTCCCCCTACCTATGGTCCTTCCCCTCCTCCTTCTCCCCCACCCCCGAGCATCGCCTGTAGACCACCCTGTAGTGGCGTCTCCCACAAAAATTAAGATATTGAATTCATTATTATGTAAAATTGTGACATTAAGACGTTGACTTCAATATAATATCACATTGTGACATTAAGAGGTTGACTTCAATATTCTACCACATTACAACATTAAGAGACTGATTTCAAAATTATCTCAGATTGTGACATCAAGAGGCTCAGATTATGACATTAGGAGTTCAAATTCAATATTATGTAACATTACAATATGAAGAGGTTGGGTTTAACATTCTATGACATTATGACATCAAGAGGTTCAATTCAATATTATGTCACATTAACTCAATAAAATGCTCATAATATGGTTGACTTGAACGTTATATGACATTCCAACATTTCAAGATAAATTTTTTAAGAGGTTGACTTCAATATTATGAATGTTAATTAATGTTTCCCATAGCCAACCAAAGTTTAGAAAAACCCATCAAACCATACCATATTCAACACAATCATCTATATTCAACCAAATTTGACTAGAGTAGAGTAATAATTGACTTTCAGTGATTATCATGGAATTTAATGTTATGTAACATTATCAATAACAAAATTCCAGCTTACTATCTAGAGACAATAAGGAGATCTCATGCACGAAGGACATAGATGAAAAAATAAGAGAAAATATGGGAAGGATATACCTAATTTTATGGAGGATAGAACCCTTTCATATAAATACAGTTCTATTCGCACTTGAAAACAAAGGAACATAGCCACTTTTCTACGTTGGAGAAGGTTAGGTTTTTCTTTTAATAATTTATGGTATACATGTTTTTTTTGGCATACTTACTTATATAATAGGAATTAATATTTCTCTGGTTGACCATTTGTTTCCCAACTTAATTGCATAGATGTCAAGCCTTGGTGAAAAGTTGAAAGAGGTGGTGAAAAGGTGTGACATTTCAAGACTAATACTAGAAAATGTTGAATTCAATATCATATCACATTTCAACACTAACATGTAGACTTCAATTTTGTGTTGTATTCATAAATTAACAAGATAATAACATGCTTGATTTCAATGTTATATGGCATGACAACATTTCATGAGAAAACATTTAAGAGGATGTCATAAATATTATGAATGTCAATTAAATTTACCCATGGTCAAGAAAATTTCACAATAACATGAAAAAACATATGATATTCAAGATGGTGATCTATAATCAACAAAAGTTGACTAAAGTAGAACACTAATTGATTTTGGTTAACTTAAACGTTATGTAACATTGTGACATTTTAAGAGAAATAATTAAAGTGTTTGAATTCAATATTATATCAAATTATGACATTATGGTTTCTTCATATTATGTCACATTGGGACATTATGGTTGAGTTCAATATTATGTCACATTGAAACATTAAAAGTTGACTTTAGTATTATGTAACATTGAGATATGAAGAAGTTTAGTTCAATATTATGTTGTAATGTAAAATTAAAAGTTTGAATTCAATATTAAGTCACCTTGTGATCCAATACGTGGGGGACTATAATCCAATACAAATAATGAAAAAATTCATAGAAAACCACAAAATAATAAAGGTGTTAAATAATAACAAACATTACACACACAAAGTCCATTATCACAACACAGTTGCAATAAAAATTTCACCAACAATGTCTATCACTTTATCACTTTATTAAACAAATGACCAATTCTCTTAAACCTTATTACATTGATTAATCCTATGTATGGGTCATATATAACAACACCAAAAAGTATAGAAGACTAAACAATGGAAATCCAAAGGCTATTTGCTCCATTACAATTCTCATATTTATGCTTCATGACATAAATGTTTAGTTCCAATGAAATTTCATTTTTATTGGGTAAATTAAACATTATTAGAAATAATAAATGGGTAAACAATAATATGTCATATAAATCCTATAAAATATTCAAACTCTAATTCGAAGTACTACGTGCAAGTCAAAATAATAAAACCTTCTTTATGGACCTCTAAGCATGGTGCGGATTGGATATCATACAAATTTTGTGAAATTTGGTGATGAGATAAATACTTTTTTCCCAAAAACATATCCAAATTTAATTCCCTAAATAAAAAGTATAAGAGAATTTTGATCAAAATGCTAAGCCTTTGTCAATGCATAAATAAGATATAAATATTACTCCTCACTAGTCTTGGAATTAGGTGTTAGATCTAAACTATATATATATATATATATATATATATATATATATATATATTCCTTTTAAATAAATATATATTCCTTTTAAATAAAGTGTTAGTTTATAAATTGATATCCTACATAGCATATCCAATTTTAAACATACAATTCCAAGATATAATGTATAGTTGATCAAAATCTAAGACCCCTATTGCTATCGAAAATCTAGAGAAGCTAGAAATAAATATACAAATAAAAATAAATTTTCACTGATGTGCATGATTGCTAAACCACCAAGCATCCTCCTATACTAGACTTCCTTGTTTGGAATATTTTAAGCATATTTTTCAAATTTTAGGTGAATAAGTTTCCTTTTACTAGTATATTCTACGAACATCCACAACATTTCCTTGAATATTTGGACCCACACTTCTTTGTACCTACTCCATTCTTAGACTCTCTTCCATTCCCTTCAACGCTAGTCCATAGAGTTGCACTACTTTGTTTTTCTTTAACCCAATGGTGATTTCATCCTCACATGATTCTCACACAATATTCAGTCACTACCTCCCCATCCTCCCTCCTAGTCATGATTCCTGATGTTGGTTATATTTCTATTATCCCATCAATTTTTTGTCATTGTCCTCTTCAAGGCCACTTAATTGAGATTCTTTACTACATTTCCAACAAGAATCCCATCAAACAAAACATTATGTGAATTAAAAACTCTAATATACTCCTTCAAAAGTTTTTTTAGAACCAATGTTATGATCTTTGTGTTCTTCAGCAGTCTACTTCATAGTTTCTTGTTGCTTTTATTTCTTAACATATGCCAAGACTAGACTTAGAATCACTTTCCCAACCTTCTCCACTTATTCATTAAAATGATTTAATTTAAATTTGTTACCATTTTTCTAAAAATACTAGGTTTTTCTTCTCCCATCATGCATAACCTTTTTAGTAAACTACCATATTCTTCCCAAAAAAGTATAGTATGACCCCAAGGGGGAATTGCATGAAGTTAAATGTATATGATATAATCCCAAAGGGGGAATATACAGGGTTAAATCTACATTTAATGGGTAAATTTATATGTAGTGGTGGTCGTCCTAATAATAAAAGGGACACATGTGCAATGCTTGAATAGGTGTATATAGAGATCATATATTCATTATTAAGAACATGTGATTTGGATGTATTAATGAATTTGGTTATTTGGATGAGGTCATCTCATTGTTTAAGGAGTTATTGTGTAATTCATCTCTATTATCTATAATGGAGTTTATATCCATTCTCAAAGTGGTGTACATGGTGTGTACTTTTGATTTATTATGATATTTTAAGTTTTTGGTTTATAACATTTAGTTTCAAAGCATATGATCCTAGGGTTTGACTCCTTCAAATGAGTCACCTTAGACTTTTTTCTACAACTATTTTTATGGGAAGTTTCAAAAAAATAAAAATTTTGGCACCTCAGGACAAATATAAAATTACCTTTGGTAAAAAATTCATGATTTTTTTCTACAATTTTTTATTTCTAGCCTATAGAAATTAAGTTTTTTTTTACTAGTCGTGAAATTAATGTGTAACAAATCATCTTCGAATTGTCACTATAACTTTCTTTTAGTAAAAATTTTAGATTATGAAATTTTCATGAGACTAATTATACATAGATAATTACTTGTGGTGAAACATTCATTTTTTTATTCACTACAATTTATAAGATATAACCTATGGAAGTTAGGGTTTTTGTCTAATCCTAAAATTAGTCTCAAACAAGTCATATTGGAATTTTTGTTATAATGTTTTTTAGGTGAAGTTTCAAAATTTTAAATTTTCAAAAATGTTATAAGACATATAAAGGTAAATGTGTAAGAAATTTTGGGTTTTACAAAACCATAATTTAGGAAATATAGGCTATGGAAATTAAGGTTTTGGGCTAGTCCTAAAACTAGTCTTAAACATGTGTTCTTGGTATGACTATCTTATCTGAATCTAGGAATTTTGAATTGAGTACCACCACTTAATTTGTAGATACACAGACCATATTATTTTAGGTAAAAATTCCATAAGTAGATATGAAATATTGGACACATGCCATTCTATACAAGTTCTCCCTCTAGAAAGGTCCTATAATAAACAAATTTTGGGAAAGTTTCCATAAATTTCACTTGGGACACAAAATTTTGGTCATACCTATGGAATTGTAGAGAATACATACCAAAGTACTGCAAAATAGCATTTTAGACTCACAAGGGCCAAAATTTCAGAGGTACATATATTGGATCATGTTGTCATCGATGCCAAAGGATTGATGTCAAATGAACAATGTCTTGTCATAGTATATTGATGTAGTGATTGATGGATCATGTATTGACCTTAATGTCAATGGATTTATGTCAAGAGGAGTCATATTCGTATGCATAGATGAAGATCGATTAATGAGTTTTCATTGATAAATGATGCATATTTGGATTGATGTAAATATGACTCATTATTGTCTTTTCATGGTTATACAAATGGATGAACTCCAAAGTGGTCCCCTTATGGTGAAAGCCCTCATGGGAAGACGTTTTTTGGTGAACTCCGAAGTGGTCCCCTTATGGTGAAAGCCCTCACGGGAAGACGCTCTGCGGTTGAGTTATCCTAGTAGTATGGTTAGAGAACCCATCATTAATTGTGGAATAATGAGATGAAGATCAGTGAAATTGTCAGTAAAACAATCCTAGATGGATAGTGCTTGTCAAGTCATTTTCGGTGGTATGTGGAACATCACATAACTCCTCACGGTTTGAGAATTATGGCCTTAGGAAGATGGAGGACCCTCATATGTTGATTTGAAGCCCCAAAAGGTCAAAGAAGTCAAAGTGCTTGCAAAGAAGAGATTATTTAAATAATAAAGTGAAGTGACAAAATCAAAGAGCATTGTTTAAATAATAAAGTGAAATGACAAAGTCAAGGAGGATTATTTAAATAATAAAGTGATCACAAAGTCAAGGAGGATTATTTAAATAATAAAGTGATCACAAAGTCATAGAGGATTATTTAAATATTAAAGTGAAGTGACGAAATCAAAGAGGATTATTTAAATAATAAAGTGAAGTGACAAAGTCAAGGAGGATTATTTAAATAATAAAGTGAAGTGACAAAGTCAAGGAGGATTATTTAATAATAAAGT
>JZKD02S0408023.1:0-18094 GCA_000966675.3 Picea glauca | reverse complement strand
ATATCTGTGATCAATTTTACAATTTCAGTGAAATTTGGGATAAATCTTCGTAAAAAAATTATTTTTCCTAAGAAAGATTGAATTTCTTTTACATTTCTAGGAATGTTTATAGTGTATGTCGCTTCAACCCTCCTAGGATCAATCTTAATTCCATCCTTAGATACAATATGACCCAAAAGTTTACCTTCTTGCATGGCAAAGTGTGATTTCTTGGGGTTTAGGGACAGACCAAACCTGCGGCATTTTTCGATTGTTTGTTTAAGATGTACCAAATGCTCTTCGTCGGATTTGGAGAAAACCGTTAAATCATTGAGATAGATGACTACGAACTTATCCCTCTCTCTGATGAAAGCAATGTCCATAGCGCGTTGGAACATGGCTCCTGCATTCATCAAACCAAAAGGCATTTTATCATACATGAACATACCCCAAGGGGTAGTAAAAGATGTTTTTTCTTTATCTTGTTCATTCATGGCAATTTGATTATATCTAGAGAAACTGTCAATCATAGACATTTTGTTCGCCCCAACTACCCTTTCTAGCATGTGATCCATTTTAGGTAGTGGATAGTTGTCTTTAAGGGAGGAATTATTTAGATTTATGAAATCCACGCACAGTCTAATTTCCCCATTCTTTTTTCTGACCGGGACCAGGTTTGCCACTCAGTCGGAATATCTCAGAGGTACTATAATTTTCACCTCTAAAAGTTTCTTCACTTCTCTCTCGACCACAGGCAATAAAATGGGGTTGATCTTCCTAAGATTTTGTCTAAAGGGTTTGACCCCAGGCTTTAGGGGTATCTTGTGATCAATCACGGTAGTGTCATAGGTTCTTAACTCGTCGTAAGACCAGGTGAAAACGTCTTTAAATTATCTGAGTAGGTCCTTATACTTGCCTTTTATTTCAGGGGGGAGGAGTTTAGATATTTTAACCATACTGGACTCTTGTTTGGCTCCTATGTCACAGTCCTCAACCTCTTCTGCTTGGGGTTGTAAGGTGGATTTTACAGGTATGTTGTTTTGATCAAACAGTCTTTCTAGAGGGATCAGTCCTTTCAGAATCTGGTTATTTTTTAGGACTAGTATGCGATGATTTGCGATTTTGTCTTGGAAAGCTTGAGGGTCCTCTCCTTCTTGCATGATCCATATATGGTCATTCTGATTTTCTTGATCCGCGTGAGTTTCAGAAAATTCACCTATTGCTTCAAGAAACTTCTTAATTTGTTCATCATCCTCAAAAACCTGCCAGTGCTGGATATTATCCGGTATAGATGGTCTATGTCTTATCTCTATGTGATATTTCAATTTAAAGGTTGTAGGAGTGAAAGTTGAAGCTGCTTTAGCTAATTCATCAGCTTGTAAGTTTTCTGTGCGTGGGATGAAGTGGACATTTACAGATGAGAAAAATTTATCCATTAGATCCCAGGTGCAATTTATGTATGCTCTTAATCTGGGATGCTTGGCCTGATATTGCTGATTTAGTTGTTTGACTATCAACTCCGCATCTCCGTATATCTCTAGGTTTTTTTTATTTTTAGCCTCCTGGTAGCCTCTAATCCTAACACCAAGGCTTCATATTCACATACATTGTTAGTATAATATATATCCCATTGTATTCTGTAAGAAAAAGGGACAACGAACCTTTCTTCGGGTGCCACAAAAAGAACTCTTGCAGCTGCCCCTTCACAAGGCGAGGCACCATCAAAAAACATTTTCCAGATACCAGTACTACACATATCCTCGGTCATGTAACCTGAATCTTCATGTTCTATATCATTTTCCTCTGTGCAACCATCTAAACCATAGTCAAAAGATAAGATACAATTTCCTAAATCTTGATCTGCAATGTAAATAGGGAAATTGTTCGGATTTTGCGGATCACTTATTGTATATGCTAACCTTGTCTCCCTGTACAACTGAGTAAATTGCCCACCAAACACAGGAATCGTGGCGTATGTCATATCCAGTTGAAGAGAACCCCCCAACTTGGCTCCCCATGACCTATACAATAGTAAGTCGTACTTGGGGGGAATATCAGCAATGACCACATCCATCAAGATGCTCTTAACTAGGACCTTTGCTAGGGTGACTACTAAATCCTTTATCATTCACATGCACTTAACTTTTCTCGAATCAAATGAGTAAAGATCTATGTAAGGTCTAGTGATATGGAGACCCAATATTTCCATAATAATTTTAGGCATCACGTTATGTGAGGCTCCGGAGTCTAGCATGCAATTATGTAGCAGTTGATTGTACATGTTTAAGGTGATATAAAAGGGAGCAACAGTGTCTTTGGCTCCTTCAAAATGTGGACCAAAAGTGATGTTGGGTTTATCATCTTCCAGGTTCAAAACKTCAGATTGGCTTTCTAGCCATGAAATGCCTATCACTTTGGTAATCTACTTTCGATAACTTGGGTTTTTTGCTAACTCTACCAGAGGAATTGGTATCTTAATTTTATTTATCTCGTTTTCGAAACTGAAAACTCCGCTCACCTTGTATATTTCTCTAGTTGGGACTTTCGAATCCTTCTTTTCCAACTTATTTGTCTGGACTGCCTTATTACTCATGATCTTGATTAAAGGTGTATTTGTATTAGCTGCTTCTGTTTCCTGTGTTTTAGTCTCAACCTTTTCTACTTTGGGTTCTTGCACGTTTACTACTTTCGCTTTGTTGTTAGGTAACATGGTTTCTTCTGGGGTAGGCTCATAAGTTTGACCTCTTGGGAGAATTTTCTTAGGTTGAGTAGTTGAAATAGGCTTACCCTTAGATCTCAAGTTATACCTAGGTTGGACCTCGGCCATTATCATACCGGTTTCTTCTTGATAACTACAAAGGTCAGTATAATCTCTTTCTTCACCCTCAATAGACGATTGTTGAGTGTTTAGAGATTTTTCATAATCCTCTCTAGTTAGATAACGTTGTGTGCAGTCATCACCCAATTTCATGACATCATCATTTAAATCTTCGAAATCTTGGAGATCATTCGCTCCTATAAAATTTTCGTTCTTTAGGGGAGTTTGTATTTTTTGATCTTCATTTTTTATCTGTCTTTGCTGATTTAGGGGATTGGGATTCTTCCTAAAATCCTTTTTGGCGAAAGAATCAGCTTTGGCCTGTTCTAGCTCCATTCTGGATATCTTATTAGACAGTTCCTTAATTACCCTAGCCAGATCATCTACTTTGTCATATGTGTATCTATTAGACCCTAACGGCCCTGCTTATTCTCTAAAGTGTCTAGTTTCTCGGTTTCTCGCTTCCACTTTAGATTTTAACTTACCAGAAGCCATCATATTTGACTCGATTTCTACAGCATCATATTGCATTTGGTTTAGAGTATCTCCCCTTCTTTCTCGTAAAAGAAGTGCAAAATCTAGTTCGAAAGCCCCCGCGAAAGTTACTTTGGCTGCGGGTTGGGACGATTTAACCTCGGTTGGGATTTTGTTATACAGCTTGTTGAATCTTTGAATAAACTCCATAACTGTTTCTGAATTMTTTTTTCTTAAAGACCCAAACTCGGTTAAATAGTATAGGTGGTCCTTTATTTTGCCCCATTATCTAAGGAAAGCATCTTCCAAGGCATCATAGGACAAGATAGATCCTCCAGGTAGACTTTGAAACCAAGTTTGGACCTGACCTTCGAAGGTTTGGACGAAAAGCCTCGAATAAACATCTTGATGTTCGAGACCTAGTATGTCTGCGAATTGATCAAATAAATTTATGTGTTCAGTTGTAGTTAGATCTCCTTCCCCAGTGAATTTTGGCAAATTTTTTATATAATTTTCGGGAAGGTCGTGCAAAGGAACGGGCAATACCAAAGGAGTGTATCTTGATGCCACTTTAGAAAACACTCTGGGAGGGGTGGAAGGCCCTTGGCCTCCAGCTCCTCCCCCAGGAGCACCTCCACCTCCTCCTCTGACAACCCCTCCACCTCCCCCTCCGACGGCTACCATTGTTATTAGTGGAAAGTTGTAAAGGGGGTTTTAGAAGATTAAAAGTGAATTTTTACTTGCTTCGTGGGGCGAAAAATCCGAGGATGATTGGTAAGGGATCTGAGGGCTTGGATCTTCAGACTTGCAAGAGATGTAGTCAGGGGAAACAACGGGTGTGGAAACTGGCTGTGTGAAATATTCTTCGAGACTGCGTGAGGTCACGAAATTCAACTGAAGAGTCGATGATATATCGACAACAGACAAATTTTCTACAGGACTTTTTCCTTTATGTATTTCAGAGTTTATCGAAAGGGTTTCACTTCTAAATTCGGAGCAGTTTGATGTTGGATCTTTAGTGTCAAAAAGAGGGTTGCGTAAAGTTGAAAGTTCAGAAGAACTCTTGTTCTTCAGTTGTGGGTATTTAAGTTGATAGACTGCAGGGGTTGGCTTAAGAGAGCCTCTCACCTTGAAAATCTTCTCAGGGTCGGTAACGGGTGTGGTCTGTTTACCATCCGAGTTTTGCCTGGTATTCCTTTGTCTGGATGCTAGCTTATTAATCGTGGAGTCACCAAGTGAAAGATTAGAAATCCTTTAAAAGGTGTGCACTCTTTGTTCACTATCAAAGGGTAGCACTTTCAACAAAAAATGTCATTTTCCCAGCGAAAATGATTTCGTAACTTCGGTCCCCGGCAACGGGGCCAAAAATATGTTGTTCCAGAGTCTGTACTTAAGTCTTACAAGTACAGTGTCTAGGCATCTGAAAGTGAGTAAGGGGTAGAGAAGGAAGAAATGTCAACCTTCGGCAAGGGAAGCTAGGGTTGATTTCTAGGTTGTTGTCTAGCTTCCAACTGTTCCTNTACCAGAGGAATTGGTATCTTAATTTTATTTATCTCGTTTTCGAAACTGAAAACTCCGCTCACCTTGTCTATTTCTCTAGTTGGGACTTTCGAATCCTTCTTTTCCAACTTATTTTTCTGGACTGCCTTATTACTCATGATCTTGATTAAAGGTATATTTGTATTAGCTGCTTCTGTTTCCTGTGTTTTAGTCTCAACCTTTTCTACTTTGGGTTCTTGCGCGTTTACTACTTTCTCTTTGTTGTTAGGTAACATGGTTTCTTCTGGGGTAGGCTCATAAGTTTGACCTCTTGGGAGAATTTTCTTAGGTTGAGTAGTTGAAATAGGCTTACCCTTAGATCTCAAGTTATACCTAGGTTGGACCTCGGCCATTATCATACCGGTTTCTTCTTGATAACTACAAAGGTCAGTATAATCTCTTTCTTCACCCTCAATAGACGATTGTTGAGTGTTTAGAGATTTTTCATAATCCTCTCTAGTTAGCTAACGTTGTGTGCAGTCATCACCCAATTTCATGACATCATCATTTAAATCTTCGAAATCTTGGAGATCATTCGCTCCTATAAAATTTTCATTCTTTAGGGGAGTTTGTATTTTTTGATCTTCATTTTTTATCTGTCTTTGCTGATTTAGGGGATTGGGATTCTTCCTAGAATCCTTTTTGGCGAAAGAATCAGCTTTGGCCTGTTCTAGCTCCATTATGGATATCTTATTAGACAGTTCCTTAATTACCCTAGCCAGATCATCTACTTTGTCATATGTGTATCTATTAGACCCTAACGACCCTGCTTGTTCTCTAAAGTGTCTAGTTTCTCGGTTTCTCGCTTCCACTTTAGCTTTTAACTTACCAGAAGCCATCATATTTGACTCGATTTCTACAGCATCATATTGCATTCGCTTTAGAGTAGCTCCCCTTCTTTCTCGTAAAAGAAGTGCAAAATCTAGTTCGAAAGCCCCCGCGAAAGTTACTTTGGCTGCGGGTTGGGACGATTTAACCTCGGTTGGGATTTTGTTATACAGCTTGTTGAATCTTTGAATAAACTCCATAACTGTTTCTGAATTMTTTTTTCTTAAAGACCCAAACTCGGTTAAATAGTATAGGTGGTCCTTTATTTTGCCCCATTATCTAAGGAAAGCATCTTCCAAGGCATCATAGGACAAGATAGATCCTCCAGGTAGACTTTGAAACCAAGTTTGGACCTGACCTTCGAAGGTTTGGACGAAAAGCCTCGAATAAACATCTTGATGTTCGAGACCTAGTATGTCTGCGAATTGATCAAATAAATTTATGTGTTCAGTTGTAGTTAGATCTCCTTCCCCAGTGAATTTTGGCAAATTTTTTATATAATTTTCGGGAAGGTCGTGCAAAGGAACGGGCAATACCAAAGGAGTGTATCTTGATGCCACTTTAGAAAACACTCTGGGAGGGGTGGAAGGCCCTTGGCCTCCAGCTCCTCCCCCAGGAGCACCTCCACCTCCTCCTCTGACAACCCCTCCACCTCCCCCTCCGACGGCTACCATTGTTATTAGTGGAAAGTTGTAAAGGGGGTTTTAGAAGATTAAAAGTGAATTTTTACTTGCTTCGTGGGGCGAAAAATCCGAGGATGATTGGTAAGGGATCTGAGGGCTTGGATCTTCAGACTTGCAAGAGATGTAGTCAGGGGAAACAACGGGTGTGGAAACTGGCTGTGTGAAATATTCTTCGAGACTGCGTGAGGTCACGAAATTCAACTGAAGAGTCGATGATATATCGACAACAGACAAATTTTCTACAGGACTTTTTCCTTTATGTATTTCAGAGTTTATCGAAAGGGTTTCACTTCTAAATTCGGAGCAGTTTGATGTTGGATCTTTAGTGTCAAAAAGAGGGTTGCGTAAAGTTGAAAGTTCAGAAGAACTCTTGTTCTTCAGTTGTGGGTATTTAAGTTGATAGACTGCAGGGGTTGGCTTAAGAGAGCCTCTCACCTTGAAAATCTTCTCAGGGTCGGTAACGGGTGTGGTCTGTTTACCATCCGAGTTTTGCCTGGTATTCCTTTGTCTGGATGCTAGCTTATTAATCGTGGAGTCACCAAGTGAAAGATTAGAAATCCTTTAAAAGGTGTGCACTCTTTGTTCACTATCAAAGGGTAGCACTTTCAACAAAAAATGTCATTTTCCCAGCGAAAATGATTTCGTAACTTCGGTCCCCGGCAACGGGGCCAAAAATATGTTGTTCCAGAGTCTGTACTTAAGTCTTACAAGTACAGTGTCTAGGCATCTGAAAGTGAGTAAGGGGTAGAGAAGGAAGAAATGTCAACCTTCGGCAAGGGAAGCTAGGGTTGATTTCTAGGTTGTTGTCTAGCTTCCAACTGTTCCTGGATATTTATGTCCCTTTCAATCATTGCCCACGAACATTCTAGTTCGACCCGGGTAATGGTTGTTTTAAGAATAGTATCAAAAATATTCAAGGAAATATGTGTTTGATCTGATAGTCTGGGTTCAATATTAGGCTGTCTTGTCACAGGGACAGTCATAGAGGAATAGAATAATAAGAAAATCTCAATACTTTTTAGATGTTGTCTCAATTTTGGTCGTATAAAGGAGAGTTGTATCTCCAATAGTGAAAACAGGGTGCAAAACAAAGGCCCTTTCCTGTAACTAAGTTATATTTTAATAAATGTGTGTGAGGTGTAAGAAAACATTAAGTTGTCTATCATGTAAGGCTCCTATCAAGGGAGAATCTCACTTATAAACAGAAGAAGAAAAAGATAAAGAAATAACCTGATGAAGCATAAAATATATATAGAAATCTAAAATGTTCATTGGTCTTATACCTGTTGATAGTCGATACAGAGGAAAAACGATAAACAATATAGAAAACTAGAATTTATTCACTATAGTAGAGGTTGTACTAAATTATAGTGAAACATTCATCAAATACATATATGAAATGAAATTAGATATGAAATACAAGGAAACAAACTCATAACACAGTCATGACGGAATCGAGAATCTTCGNTTTTTTCTTAAAGACCCAAACTCGGTTAAATAGTATAGGTGGTCCTTTATTTTGCCCCATTATCTAAGGAAAGCATCTTCCAAGGCATCATAGGACAAGATAGATCCTCCAGGTAGACTTTGAAACCAAGTTTGGACCTGACCTTCGAAGGTTTGGACGAAAAGCCTCGAATAAACATCTTGATGTTCGAGACCTAGTATGTCTGCGAATTGATCAAATAAATTTATGTGTTCAGTTGTAGTTAGATCTCCTTCCCCAGTGAATTTTGGCAAATTTTTTATATAATTTTCGGGAAGGTCGTGCAAAGGAACGGGCAATACCAAAGGAGTGTATCTTGATGCCACTTTAGAAAACACTCTGGGAGGGGTGGAAGGCCCTTGGCCTCCAGCTCCTCCCCCAGGAGCACCTCCACCTCCTCCTCTGACAACCCCTCCACCTCCCCCTCCGACGGCTACCATTGTTATTAGTGGAAAGTTGTAAAGGGGGTTTTAGAAGATTAAAAGTGAATTTTTACTTGCTTCGTGGGGCGAAAAATCCGAGGATGATTGGTAAGGGATCTGAGGGCTTGGATCTTCAGACTTGCAAGAGATGTAGTCAGGGGAAACAACGGGTGTGGAAACTGGCTGTGTGAAATATTCTTCGAGACTGCGTGAGGTCACGAAATTCAACTGAAGAGTCGATGATATATCGACAACAGACAAATTTTCTACAGGACTTTTTCCTTTATGTATTTCAGAGTTTATCGAAAGGGTTTCACTTCTAAATTCGGAGCAGTTTGATGTTGGATCTTTAGTGTCAAAAAGAGGGTTGCGTAAAGTTGAAAGTTCAGAAGAACTCTTGTTCTTCAGTTGTGGGTATTTAAGTTGATAGACTGCAGGGGTTGGCTTAAGAGAGCCTCTCACCTTGAAAATCTTCTCAGGGTCGGTAACGGGTGTGGTCTGTTTACCATCCGAGTTTTGCCTGGTATTCCTTTGTCTGGATGCTAGCTTATTAATCGTGGAGTCACCAAGTGAAAGATTAGAAATCCTTTAAAAGGTGTGCACTCTTTGTTCACTATCAAAGGGTAGCACTTTCAACAAAAAATGTCATTTTCCCAGCGAAAATGATTTCGTAACTTCGGTCCCCGGCAACGGGGCCAAAAATATGTTGTTCCAGAGTCTGTACTTAAGTCTTACAAGTACAGTGTCTAGGCATCTGAAAGTGAGTAAGGGGTAGAGAAGGAAGAAATGTCAACCTTCGGCAAGGGAAGCTAGGGTTGATTTCTAGGTTGTTGTCTAGCTTCCAACTGTTCCTAGATGTTTATGTCCCTTTCAATCGTTGCCCACGAACATTCTAGTTCGACCCGGGTAATGGTTGTTTTAAGAATAGTATCAAAAATATTCAAGGCAATATGTGTTTGATCTGATAGTCTGGGTTCAATATTAGGCTGTCTTGTCACAGGGACAGTCATAGAGGAATAGAATAATAAGAAAATCTCAATACTTTTTAGATGTTGTCTCGATTTTGGTCGTATAAAGGAGAGTTGTATCTCCAACAGTGAAAACAGGGTGCAAACCAAAGGCCCTTTCCTGTAACTAAGTTATATTTTAATAAATGTGTGTGAGGTGTAAGAAAACATTAAGTTGTATATCATGTAAGGCTCCTATCAAGGGAGAATCTCACTTATAAACAGAAGAAGAAAAAGATAAAGAAATAACCTGATGAAGCATAAAATATATATAGAAATCTAAAATGTTCACTGGTCTTATACCTGTTGATAGCCGATACAGAGGAAAAACGGTAAACAATATAGAAAACTAGAATTTATTCACTATAGTAGAGGTTGTACTAAATTATAGTGAAACATTCATCAGATACATATATGAAATGAAATTAGATATGAAATACAAGGAAACAAACTCATAACACAGTCATGACGGAATCGAGAATCTTCGGATTTGCTTTGTATTAACTCTAGAGGAAAAAATCTCTATTGCAATCGACCCAAAAAGGTCCAGCCTTTGTTCCTTCTTTCTATTGTATATTTATACAGATTTACATAGGATGGAATCTCAATCGTTCCAGGATTTTCAGTTACAACAAGAAGGAGATCAATCGTTTCATTCTTTATCTCTGTCTTTATTTAGTACCAGAAGCCTGCCCCTTCACATGCTTGGTACAAGTAACACATTTCTCCACCAACTGAGATATCAACCCAGAAGACTCCGCTTGAAAATTGGCCTAAAAATATAACAATCTCTGACTAATTGTGGTAACCTTTCTTCCATCTGTCGGTATAGGGTGTCGATGGTGCACAATCGCACACTTGATTTAATAATCCATTTATCTATTTGAACTATGTATGCCTGAGTTACTTGTGAGACTTCGGCCGAATCTCTTTCTTCTTTATCATTTATATCAAGTGAGAATTTTTCTATATTCATTTGTTTCAGCGTCTCAGCATTACTCTCTCTATCAATGCCTAATAGATTTCCATCTATAGAACCGAAAGCCTCTTCACAGGATTTCCTTACCTTTTTAGCTTGCAATTTGCCTTCTGATATGCTACGTTCCCATTCTTTCGACAAAATATTACCTTGGGTCTGTTCCGAAATGGAAAACTTAGAAATTTTTCCCGATTTCTTGTTTGTTGTAGCTACTACAGCCTCTTGAAATGTGACCCAAGCTGCTCCAGCTTCTCTCTCTCTGACAGATAAGTTTTCTAATACTTGATCAATAAGCAGACAATTGTCATGAATCATCTCTACCTTGGCAAGTAAACTTTGTTGGGCTGCAGAAACCCTGCTTTGAATCTCCATAGCCTGGGACTGGAATATCCCAATGTTTATAACTTGTCTTTTGGCGAACTCTAATCTAACATGTAGCTTCCCTATCAAGTCTCTTTGTTGGCCTACCTGTATTTGACTGGTCTGAGCTACCAGCTCTGCTTGTTCGAGCTTAGCTTTGAGCAACTCGATTTCCTTTTTATCAGCCATCCTTACTTTTTCTATACCTGTGTTCGCCTGGTCCTTGGCAGCCTCTTCTGTTGTGGCTAGTTTAGATTCTAAGGTTTTGATGAGGCGATTTTTTCGCTTTAGCTGATTTTTCAAAGCCCCGACTGAAAATTGGTTTGTCGTAGCATACGCCCCTAATGTCCCGGCTATTTCTGTCGCAAACTCTTCCGTCTTCATATATTTCCCATCGTTCAACACCTTGAACTTCTTTTTCATTGATCCCTCTTCTTGATAGAATTCTCTTTTTACAACATGTTTTCTCTTTTTATCAAAAAAAACTCATTTGGTGGAATCTCTTCCATCCTTATAGGTCTCAATTCTTCATTGAAAATCCACCCTGCGTCTATGTTCCCCTTAGTTGATTGTAAGGGAGTAATGGTGGTGATGGGATTTCCAATTTGCTTAGTTGTTTGGCCAGGAGTGGCATCTGGAGTCTTCTTTTTCGGTGGATTGGGAGTTTTTATTTCTGGTTTCGGACTCCTAGTTTGCTCCTCCCTGTCTTGGTGTTCTTCTTGTTTGGGTGTTGAATCTTTTGAGCCTTCGACTTCTTTTTGTTGCACCTCTACTGTTATTGGATTTTCACCCCGCAATACTGGGGGAAGACAACTCCACCGATTTTCTTGGAATTTTAAAACATCAGCCCTTTCTTTAGGAGTCAGGGCTTGTATCCGAGCCAAAACCTCAGCATAAGATCTCATGCCTCAGAAAATGTCATCCGAGGGAGAATTTTCATGTTCGAACCTTTTAAGCCTGCAACTGGATAAGTGATTACTTATGACCCTCCATGGATCATGCTTTTTAAATTCAACATGAACCAATTTCAGGTCCTCTGGGGCTGTTGCCTCAGCTTTAGCATGCCCGAAATCTAACAAAGAATAGGAACTTAAATGAATAGGAAAAGGTGTCCATACCTTCTTAGAATATCCCTTAAGCTCCTTTCTTACGCCACCAATTATGGTTTGTCTGGAAATCTCACGGAAAGCTAGCCTATCGGGTATGAATAAAGGCAAGGCATTGGGAGGAACAGAAGCTTCGAAAACCCTGAGATATGAAAATTATGCTTCCACGTACCAGTCAACTATATTGCTCAGATTTACCGTGATACTGTCGGTGGCCAAAGGTAGTGACNTCAAAAAAGAACTCATTTGGTGGAAGCTCTTCCATCCTTATAGGTCTCAATTCTTCATTGAAAATCCACCCTGCGTCTATGTTCCCCTTAGTTGACTGTAAGGGAGTAATGGAGGCGATGGGATTTCCAATTTGCTTAGTTGTTTGGCCAGGAGTGGCATCTGGAGTCTTATTTTTCGGTGGATTGGGAGTTTTTATTTCTGGTTTCGGACTCCTAGTTTGATCCTCCCTGTCTTGGTGTTCTTCTTGTTTGGGTGTTGAATCTTTTGAGCCTTCGACTTATTTTTGTTGCACCTCTACTGTTATTGGATTTTCACCCCGCAATACTGGGGGAAGACAAATCCACCGATTTTCTTGGAATTTTAAAACATCAGCCCTTTCTTTAGGAGTCAGGGCTTGTATCCGAGCCAAAACCTCAGCATAAGATCTCATGCCTCAGAAAATGTCATCCGAGGGAGAATTTTCATGTTCGAACCTTTTAAGCCTGCAACTGGCTAAGTGATTACTTATGACCCTCCATGGATCATGCTTTTTGAATTCAACATGAACCAAATTCAGGTCCTCTGGGGCTGCTGCCTTATCTTTAGCATGCCCGAAATCTAACAAAGAATAGGAACTTAAATGAATAGGAAAAGGTGTCCATGCCTTCTTAGAATATCCCTTAAGCTCCTTTCTTACGCCACCAATTACGGTTTCTCTGGAAATCTCACGGCAAGCTAGCCTATCGGGTATGAATAAAGGCAAGGCATTGGGAGGAACAGAAGCTTCGAAAACCCTGAGATATGAAAATTATGCTTCCACGTACCAGTCAGCTATACTGCTCAGATTTACCGCGATACTGTCGGTGGCCAAAGGTAGTGAGATGCAACGGTACCATCACTCAGTTAAAGATTTCATACACAAAATCTGAGGCTTTGTCTTCCCACAGCTTTGAATGGTAGACGTGGACGGGCTCAGCCTCCGATGGAGTCCAGCTCCAACTCATCAAGGGAAAAGGTGTCGGAAAACACACGGCATCCATGATATAAGTAGACATAAAGAATGAATCAATATTTTCGCTCTCCCTCTATGCTCGATACTATGTAACTCGATTGGTCAAATTATAAGACAGTAGTTTATCCCAGTCAAAGGAACAACCTTCGGTGACCGTGTGAATTAGAGGTACCCATTGAAGGAAAAAATGTGTGGTGTCCTCTCTCCCATATAATCTGCAGGTCATCATAGTGATATATTTGAAATGTGGTTCCAGAGAAGCTATTGAATATATACCATTACTGTCCACCCTGAACTTCGCAGGGTGTGAAACCCAATCTTTGATTAAACCAGACATAGTCTTGTCGTATTGCACACATTCCTTCTGTTTAAAATTCTCCAAGAATTCATCATTGTAAACAAAGTCTGACACGGCTAGCAAATTGTACATAGCCTGCAATTGTTCGGGTCTGAAAGTCCCAATGGTGACCCTCTGCTCATTGACGATGGTTCTAGTTGGTATATCTACATGGTCTAATGCCCACCGGATTATATCGTAGTAAGGGAGTAGACATGGCCTAGCCGCTACTTTATGCATTTGAGCCTGGACGACGATCTTATACTTGGTTATCAAGTCATCTTTTTCATTTTCACTGGAATCATCTGAAACATCTACCAATTCAGACTGTAGAACCTCAGAAATATATGACCAGGTCCTAACAAAGTCGACACTTTGAGGTGAAGTATCAGAAACGTTGTCTGAACCTTGTCCTGAAACCTCAACAGTGGCTTTAGATTCTTTTCACAGGGCCATGGCGGGGGATTCTACTTTAGCTCTCCTACGATAACAATATGTATACATACAGAAATTAGTTCGCTCTAGAAAGGTGTGCTCTACGTAGAATAGAAATGAAATTTGTGACAACAAATAAAAAATCCATGTCTTTGACTATTTAAAACTAGGTCGTCCTTAGGGATAGAACGGTCAAACCGATCTTAAATATAAATTTAGCAATAAAAACCAAAACCTTACTTGTCAATTCGCCTCATTTCTAATTAATGTCATAAATTTTGACAGTTCGTAATGCAAGTTGGCACAAAGAAAGTTTAAAATTGCCTCAGAGACTGTGCATATTAATTTTCGTATTAAAATGATGGAAATGTTGGCTTAGCTTAATTAATCAGGATTTTTTTTAAATGTTAATTAATCTTTCGGCATTCGCCTCATTGGGATTTTTCACTTTAACCCTTTACACCTCTAAAACCCAAGATTGCGACAATTAGCTTTGGTTAATACAAAACGTAACCAAGATCAAGTGTTTAATTAATTACGTTTATGTTTATATCGCAACTTCGTGACTCGGGGCTTCGAAGGTATAACTTTTGAGGGAAAACACGTCGATTTGTGAATTCCCGACAAAGCTTAACCGCGGCTAAACTTTTTACCTTTAACATTAACCCGGGTTACTAAAACAAGAATCTCGTGGTTTTGACTATCGGGGATATGATGGTAAGACTTTTGAAGCTAGCAAACGCCGAGACACGAAATCCCGATGATGCTTAGCCGTGGTTTAGAGTATTTTTACTCTTGGTAATGATCTGGGTAAACTTTTTAAAACTAGTTCGTCATTTCGCGCCTCGGGACTTGTAAACTATGTGATCTATAACTCCCAACATGCGACATTCCGAGGTAAAAAGGATAGACTCGTTTAAACGATAAAACAAAAAAAAAATTATTTCCTTAAGAGTATGATAACCGTCGTTGTTTGTGTGATGAGACTTCTGAGATTTTGGGAAAAATAATGGAAAATATGAAAACCGGCTTTCGACTGCAAGCATTAAGATATGAAATTTTAAACAGGCTAAAAAAAACAAAGGCGGCTCCAATAGGGCCCTTGTCGCTTCAACAGGTCAGCGACTGGAGTCTACAGTAAGCTTTCTTTCAACCCACACATTTCTCTTACTCAAACTTCAAAACATAGAATCAAACTATGCTAACAACTCAATTCACATTCAATCATAGACGATCAAGACATGGAGATAAATGACGTCCTTCTATTAATATTCACCCAGAATATGTTCTACAATATGTAATGTTGCTTCACATGCTGCGTTATGCTAAGTTTCCACTACCTCCACCATCCTTGCCATGACTATTTAAACAGTCTTAGTCATGAAACACAAGGAGGTGAATTATTTTGCAAATAAGTCAATTGTTAAATTTAATTATTTGGCTACATATTTTAAGCTTCATCCTCATGACACGAAGTGCATGAGGATGAAGCAATAACAAACTATCCTAACATAGCCTTGCTAAAACATTTATGATTCAATAAACATCCAANGGGTGTGAAACCCAATCTTTGATTAAACCAGACATAGTCTTGTCGTATTGCACACATTCCTTCTGTTTAAAATTCTCCAAGAATTCATCATTGTAAACAAAGTCTGACACGGCTAGCAAATTGTACATAGCCTGCAATTGTTCGGGTCTGAAAGTCCCAATGGTGACCCTCTGCTCATTGACGATGGTTCTAGTTGGTATATCTACATGGTCTAATGCCCACCGGATTATATCGTAGTAAGGGAGTAGACATGGCCTAGCCGCTACTTTATGCATTTGAGCCTGGACGACGATCTTATACTTGGTTATCAAGTCATCTTTTTCATTTTCACTGGAATCATCTGAAACATCTACCAATTCAGACTGTAGAACCTCAGAAATATATGACCAGGTCCTAACAAAGTCGACACTTTGAGGTGAAGTATCAGAAACGTTGTCTGAACCTTGTCCTGAAACCTCAACAGTGGCTTTAGATTCTTTTCACAGGGCCATGGCGGGGGATTCTACTTTAGCTCTCCTACGATAACAATATGTATACATACAGAAATTAGTTCGCTCTAGAAAGGTGTGCTCTACGTAGAATAGAAATGAAATTTGTGACAACAAATAAAAAATCCATGTCTTTGACTATTTAAAACTAGGTCGTCCTTAGGGATAGAACGGTCAAACCGATCTTAAATATAAATTTAGCAATAAAAACCAAAACCTTACTTGTCAATTCGCCTCATTTCTAATTAATGTCATAAATTTTGACAGTTCGTAATGCAAGTTGGCACAAAGAAAGTTTAAAATTGCCTCAGAGACTGTGCATATTAATTTTCGTATTAAAATGATGGAAATGTTGGCTTAGCTTAATTAATCAGGATTTTTTTTAAATGTTAATTAATCTTTCGGCATTCGCCTCATCGGGAGTTTTCACTTTAACCCTTTACACCTCTAAAACCCGAGATTGCGACAATTAGCTTTGGTTAATACAAAACGTAACCAAGATCAAGTGTTTAATTAATTACGTTTATATTTATATCGCGACTTCGCGACTCGGGGCTTCGAAGGTATAACTTTTGAGGGAAAACACATCGATTTGTGAATTCCCGACAAAGCTTAACCGCGGATAAAATTTTTACCTTTAACATTAACCCGGGTTACTAAAACAAGAATCTCGTGGTTTTGACTATCGGGGATACGATGGTAAGACTTTTGAAGCTAGCAAACGCCGAGACACAAAATCCTGATGATGCTTAGTCGTGGTTTAGAGTATTTTTACTCTTGGTAATGATCTGGGTAAACTTTTTAAAACTAGTTCATCATTTCGCGCCTCGGGACTTGTAAACTATGTGATCTATAACTCCCGACATGCGACATTCTGAGGTAAAAAGGATAGACTCGTTTAAACGATAAAACAAAAAAAAAAATATTTCCTTAAGAGTATGATAACCGTCGTTGTTTGTGTGATGAGACTTCTGAGATTTTGGGAAAAATAATGGAAAATATGAAAACCGGCTTTCGACTGCAAGCATTAAGATATGAAATTTTAAACAGGCTAAAAAAAACAAAGGCGGCTCCAATAGGGCCCTTGTCGCTTCAACAGGTCAGCGACTGGAGTCTACAGTAAGCTTTCTTTCAACCCACACATTTCTCTTACTCAAACTTCAAAACATAGAATCAAACTATGCTAACAACTCAATTCACATTCAATCATAGACGATCAAGACATGGAGATAAATGACGTCCTTCTATTAATATTCACCCAGAATATGTTCTACAATATGTAATGTTGCTTCACATGCTGCGTTATGCTAAGTTTCCACTACCTCCACCATCCTTGCCATGACTATTTAAACAGTCTTAGTCATGAAACACAAGGAGGTGAATTATTTTGCAAATAAGTCAATTGTTAAATTTAATTATTTGGCTACATATTTTAAGCTTCATCCTCATGACACGAAGTGCATGAGGATGAAGCAATAACAAACTATCCTAACATAGCCTTGCTAAAACATTTATGATTCAATAAACATCCAANAAATCTATCTTAGAGGCCATGTTATCACAAGATTTGTACTTGTGCAAATCCCTCCACAAGATCCCAAATCTTGTGTAACAATCACAAATATCCACCATTGTCACCTAAGCAGATATTTATTTCGTTTTAGTGAAGGAGAAAGGTCCAACACAAGGGAGGCTTACCCAGTGACTTCAAGGGATCAAATAAAAATATTAGCCAAGCCTATAGCCCCCTATATTGGTCACTTAGATGGTCAAGCTAGGTCTTGGGAAAGATGAAGGGTCAAATTTGTTGGAACAAGGTAATTAGGAAACTTGTACAATACAATAAACACTTCAATGCATAATATCATCAATTACCAAGTTATATAGTATAATAATCACCTTTAGACACTAGATGACAATTAAAATTTATTGTTGTTGTAAATTTGCATCAGTCAACCGATTTATATCAGAAATGAAATATTTATAATAAAAACAAGAAATATAACTTAGAAAATTAGCAATTTACTCTCTAAATTTAGCTTACAACATGGGAAATAATATCCAATTGCTAAAATAATTTTGTTGGCAAGTTTTTCCACAATCTTAAGTGAATTTGCGGCAAAAATATGTAGCCCTAAATCCCGTAGAAAAAAATTTACCACATCATCAAGTAAACAAGTGATTTTTCAAAACACCAGGGTATAATCAGCTTGCTTATGATGACATAAATTAAATTTAAGAGAGAGAAGGTTTTAAATCTAACTAAGGTTTTAACCATCACTTGCGTTCAATAGACTAGTGTCATTTTCCTTTTCTTGGGAAATGGATTCAAGCAACACACCATCAAATTGATAGGTACAAGAGAGATGAAGATTAAAT
>JZKD02S0408012.1:0-18094 GCA_000966675.3 Picea glauca | reverse complement strand
TGCCTATGTGTTTTATATTGTTATATACGCATTGATGCATGTTGTTTGAATAAGAACATCATTATGCTTTCAAAGTTATCTGAATTTTTATTTGCACATGAAATACTATATTCATCTTAAATTATCTTTTAGGATGCATCCAAATGACTTGTAGTACTCCATAGTATACATTTTCCACTTAAAGTCACCTTATTCTTAAAATTTTATTGTTGATTTTTCTCAAATGCAAGGAGAAAAGCTTATAATATCAAATGGCTAGTTCTTCAAATTCTATCCCGTTCCATATTCCTCAAATTCCATCATAAAGTTCTCTCTTTCATTGAACAAAATTTGGTCACCTATACGTTCTCGCTCCTGGAATAATAATAACAAAAAAAATATATCGGATGATGATTTTTTTTTTACATATTATGAGTTCATTGTGTAGCCATCATTCGCAACTTCACCATGCATTTTTCGGATCAGAAATCTGAGTTTGTATGCTCAAGATATATAGGTTTAAAGTTTAAGTGGAAAATGACGTCTCTTCCATGTAGAATAAAGCTAATTTCTCATACACATATCCAAATTTTATCAGGCCCAAGAACATTGGTTTCTTCAACTTCTCGTTTTCAAAACCCATAAAATATTCTATTATATCTCTCATGATCACCCACCATAATTCTCCACTCTTCTCTCATCTCTTTTCCCATACTACCTCCTCCATACTTAGTCTCATTTTCAAACTCTTCTCATCTCCTCTCTTATTTCATACTKTGTACTTAGAAATTTTCTTATCTTCCTCACTCCTCATCCCCGACTCCACCTTCRAAACACTCATTTCACCCTCCCCTTAAAMTCACCTCACTTRACCCTCTCCACTCCCTTATCCCTTATCCTCCCATACTTAGCCATATTTCAAACTATGGAGGGAGCAGACTCACAGACACACTCCCTCACCCCTCCCCCTCACCCCTCCCCCTCACCCCCGTGAGTACACAAGTCTGATACCTAAACTACCMTACCTTTCCCCCTCACTTTCCCCCTTTCCTCTCTTCCCTCACCCCTCATATCCCATACTTATTTTTTATTTGAGTTATGGAGGTCGGTCAGACTCGCCATAACTCCCTCACCTCTCCACCTCATCTCCCTCACGTCCACCTCCTACACACTCACCTCACCTTATGTCACTCCCCCTCACTCCACTCCCTACATTTTCCCCTCCCATCTTCCACCATCTATATTTCTACCCCTCCCCCTAACTACCCACTCTTCCCTTTTCCCTTACATTCTCATTTCCTTTCCTTTTAAAACATTTCACCTTGACTTTTTTATAATTTATAATTTATAACCTTTTTATAATATTTATTTCATTACCAATAAAATTATTACATTTTACATCCAATAATATCATGACATTTGGCATAATGGATTGGTGCCACATGAAGATCAAAGAGTGGTGCCACATGGCAACCAATTAATGGATGACATGACAGATTCATTAACCTATGAGATCACACCACATGGCACATTTTCATTGGTTACATGCAAGGTTATGAATCAGCAATGACTCAGTGCTGGATTGGTGCCACATGGATATCAAAGAGTGGTGCCACATGGTAGCCAATTAATGGATTTCATGGCAGTTTCATCAACCTATGAGATCACGCCACATGACATCATATTATTGGTGACACATGGTGTGATTTCATTGGTTACATGTAGGGTGATGAATCGACGATGAATAAATGTTGACTAGACATGAGGTGGACGGTGACGAGGTTCTAAAATTATTATTTTATTCATCAACATTCTAAGGGACCGACTCCTAAGTTTCCATAGTTCTATCATTTCTTCATGAAGTATATATCATAATTTTCAAACTATACACTACATATTTGGAAGAGCCCATGCATGTGGGATAAAATTAATGAAGAAAAATCGATTTTGTGTTAAGGAATGACGGAAAATTGATCCAAGTGCCCAGATTTACCCATCAATTTTGATCAACGGTGGTTGTGTGTTAATCTTTTGGAGGCCATAAATTGAGCTTTAGGTGTCAGAATCGCACAAACATTATAACGTTGGAAATTTATTTTGATGTAGAATATGATGGTATAGGTTTCAAGTCTTGAAGGGTTCTACATTTTCCACAGAGGTGAAAAGATCAGTCATCTTCATTTTTAATGGGCCTGCATGGCAACTCAACTTTACGAGCTCATATCTTGAGATCCATGCGACAGATTTGGGAAACATTTATATAGTTGGAAATATGATATGATGAAGATCACATCAAAAGAAGTTTCAATGGATAAAAATTTGATTTTCACTTCCATAAATTAAAACACGGTCCTTTGTTTAAAAATGGAAATTAATTAAATTTTTGAAAATAAAACTTTAATTAAAACTCTTATTAAAAATTAAAAGGGACCCATTTTCAATATGATTATATTAATGATGTGAGTTAATTAATGAGAAATTAATGAAGCATTAATTAAAGGGAATGTTTCAAGAAGAAACTTGTACGATAATTTCTAGAAGGGAAANATCATTGATGATCATGATGGTGATATGGGAAGGGTGATCCAGATGGTAGTAGTTACCCATGGAGAAATATTCTGATTGTGGGCATCATGGTCATAAGAACTCAAATTTTCATCATAATCACACACAATTGTGAATTAGAAACTAATCTAGATTAGAATTTTTCTAGACAACCTGTTAATTGGGAGTTCACCAAATACTTGAGTCTACAACATGCTTCAGATGATTATTATAATTTTGAGAGACTACCCATACTTTAGAATCAAGTCTTTACATCTAAAACGCCTATACTTTAGACTCAAGTATTTACAGTTGAAATGCCTATACTTTAGACTCAAGTCTTTACAGCTGAAATGAAAATAGAAAAATTCACAGAAATGCCTAGGAAACAAATCCCTCTCCATCTCCCTCGCCTCCCAATCCCCTACAACATTGTACATGTCAACCCTCTATTGTTTCTCTCTCGAATGACATCTCTGCATGATTAATAATATGGCCGGTAATTTTTTTAACTTAACCTTTTTATGATGTGCTAAATAACTAGTTGCATCGGTGCGTCATTATTTACGTAGCGTATCGGAGATTTTTTTCGAAAACATTACCACAGTGCGCAATTGTTTGGGAGAAACCATCCACACTAGTGCAATTATTTAAGTAGCGCACCGTCGTATATAATTTTTTAAAAATAACACTGCCACAATGCGCAATGTTTTAGAGCAACTTTGCACCCCTGTGCGTCATTATTTCATTATTTTTATTGAGGGCACCGGTGTGTCATTTGTATAAAATGAACCAATGCATTATATATTTATAAATTCATCATACAAAAACATCTTCTAAAACCTCTACCCTCTCTCCTCCGCTAGTATCCTAAACTATAAATAGAGTTTTTGGCTATTTTAATAGGGGAGTATGCAAAAACCTCTTCTAGAGGGTATTTTTCTTGTAATGGAAGTTGTGGGTGTCCCCACCATCAATCAGTGTCGTAACCCTCTTTCCCTGAAAGATTCCTATGACCCTGAAGGTGTAATAGTTGAGAACTCTTGAAAGTGTGGTGATGGTCACTCCCTTGGTGCTATCCAACAATGGTGCCTTCTCTGTAGCATCGATATGTGATGGCTCACCATTTTTCTATCGAATTCCCTCATTATCATCATCATCATCCTCATTGGAAATCACCTCAATATAATGGACTTTACCTTTTCCCATACACCGATGACCCTATTCTCATGGTTCTTTGAAACTGTAGCAATTTTTCTTCCTTCTTATCTCTCTTCGTGTTTCCTCATCCAACCCGTCCTTACCTATCCATGTATTCTAGGGAGGTTTTGACACCTAACCCTTCTTTGGGATAATTTTTTTTTCTGATGTCTTCTTGGGGACTATGTTTGTCATATCCCAAGTCTTCATGATAGCTTCTTGTAGTGTGTTTGGCCTGAAATCCTTCACCCAACCTCTTAAGGGTTCAACCAATCCCTTCGTTAATAGCATCACCAGTCTCTGCTCAGAAATATCAGTCACCATGACTGCCATCTTCTGAAACTCTGTGACATAATCCTCTAGCATATCTATTTTCCTCATCTACACCAACTCCTTGAAGTGGATCTTAGGATCCTTCCTATCGAACCTATACATCAGCCTCTAGGTGAATTCCTCATATGATGTGATGTTGGAATGCCCCAATGTTAATATCCATGGTACAATCATTCATGAGCTTCTCCATCCAAGTGTAGGGTGGAAAAATTGATTTCCTCTTCCTCTGTTATCGAGTTCAGCTGGAAATAAGTTTCCAACTTATGTACCCATGCTAGGACTATGCACCTATTAGATACTTCAAAATATGAGATATTCATCTTCCCCAATTTGTGTAGAATATCAAAATTCTGTTGATTCTGACCCTCCCTAGGTTTGTTCCTCACCTTGAGGTTATAGTAGTTGTTTTAAGACATGGCTTCCTAGGATCCTTCTTCTAGCAACTGATACTCCCTAAAGTAGGAGTTTATTTCATTAGCTGAATTTTGTTGTTCCTGTGCTCCTATAGGTTTCTCCTCAAGGAATGGTTGAAATAATGGTCTGGGTAACTTTATTATACCTTCCTGGAAGACACTTTGTGTCATAACATAGGTATTAACCCCTTCAGGAGTCCTACCACCTCTATGTTTGGCCTGTGCATGGTTCCCGTTGGTACCTCCATGGTTTTGGTTTGCTTGGTTGTCAGAAAAGAACTGTGTCAAGAATTCTGTTGATTGTTTCTACCCATTAGCTATGATTTCCAACAATTGTATGGTTTTATATATAGGATTATCCCCCATAAATCCCTCTACTTATACCTTTTCCGATGTCTCTGATCGTAGGGTGGGTTATTTCCCTCATCCTCTAGTTTTCATTAGCATCAATGCCTCAAGAAATAACAGGCTGGAAAGATCACCAACTATGATACCACTGTAATGTCCCAAACTGGGATTGATAGAAAAAAATATGCTTGATGTCCAAATTATTGTTTCTCTTTATGTGATTTTATCAAACACTTTGCATTAAAGCTGTTGGAAATGACAAACAATTTTCATATGTCACCAAGAATATAAAAGATAACTATGGAATATTATTCTGGTATGGAAACCCAAATCACAACAAATACAAAAATCCTTATTGGTTGTAAAAACAACTCCAAAACCCTCCTAAACACTCACAAATCTACTAGCTCCAAGGAAGCTACAACATATACTAAAAAAGAATAACAATAAACTTGGTAATGATGCCAAAATATCCTCAAGATATAATATGTCTTCCCCTATATTGTCTACCCTTCGCTAGTTGGGTATCAATCTTCTCCATAAAACACCTCTTACCGTAATCGCGTGGCATGTACCTCAACAGACCTGGAACCTCAATTCATAGAGATCCTCATTGAATGAGGATGTGCAACAAGCGGGGCCTTGAAAGAAGAGGTTGGCCAACAAGAGGGGCCTCACATGATTCCCTATACTCAAACCGTAGGGATGAACCTTGTCACGGTTTCCCCAAAATCCTCTTGGTCTCTGCAAAATCGATGATCAACCTCCTCCAGAAATATTTTTCAACTCCATGCGCATGTTGATATTCCTCCAATCTAAAACAAACCAATCTAAGATTGCAATAAAGAATCCATATGGATCATCCTCCTTGTTTATCTAGGGTGTATATTGCACCATCGAAACCAAACTACAATGGTGGAGGGTTTTCGATAAAACCTAATGGAACAATGGCCCCAAGAGCACTCCAAAATGAGAAATCAAATCATAATGTCAAAGACAAGAGTTACCCCTCTATTTATCCTTCCTCCAGGCCTTATATATCTTTCCCATTTTTGATGAAATAAAACCCTCCATTTTCATTTGAATACAATTATTTAGTTTTATTTAATGTCATTTTAGAATTTGTCATTCTTTAAACCTATTCATACTAAATAAACCCCCTTGACTCCCTTGTCCTTGTTGACTATATCCTAAGGGAGTCGTATATGCTATTAAGTCATCCTCCATCATGATCAATTGGAAGTGGACATTACATATGTCTCCTGCACTGGATTGTCTACCAAGTTTTCTCTCCAATCCACTTGATTGGCTGCTCCCTTTGTCCCCTAGGAAATTATTGACGTTTGGCATGATCCCCCCCCTGGAAGACGCCTTGCTCCTAGAAGTATCTTTCTCTTAAGTGTACTTCTTGGCCATATCAACCCATGACACCATCCTGACATTTTTGGAAGATACCTCTCTCCCATATAGACCTGAAGGTTGGCTCCCAATGAATGATTAACTCTCCCTCTGAGCCTCTCGGCTCTCTCCAAAGTTGAATTCCATTTGAGTCTCCTGAATCCCTCTAAAGTGGGACTCCCATTCAATCCAATGACTCCCTATTAAGTTGGAATCCCTCTGAGTCTATACAAACTCTGGAGCTACTTTCTCCTTGTCTATTGTGATTTGCACAATCTTGGGAGGATTCTCCTCTCCACTGGATCTTGAGGGTTGACTCCCTGTGAACTCTGGCTCCTTCTGAGCCTCTACAACTGATGGATATAACTGATCCCTATGTACCTATGTTGATGATGGTTCCACCTGCCTCACCACTAGTGGAGCTACATGATCCCCCTCATTTATCTCTTTGCTCCTATTCGTAAAAACATGCATTGAATGGCCCCTCAACATATATAGGTTTCCCATTCTAACTCTAAGACCACTATTTTTCCTAGGATAGATACTTTGGGAATCTAATAAAACCTTTCCATCCCAGAAAAACATTGCATATACCTACTCCTAAATTGATGAGTATGAGAACACACTCTTCCCACCCATAACACATTTTCCACTTGCAACACGTCCCTTGAATCCATATGGAATACCACTTCTTTATATCCCTGATCCAGATTTTATGAGCAGAATGGAATGAATACAAATTATTAAAATATGCTTAACACATAATAAAAGAGATATAGTAAAATCGGTTTCTATTCAATAAGGAAATAAGCTGAAACTGTAAAATGCAGCGGAAAACAAGCTTGTTGGAATGGTGGCAGTTTATCTCTGAGAATAGATGTGACAACTACACTGATTCACAAGAAGATGATTACAATGAGGCTTTGAAGGAATTTTCACAATAAGAATGAATTCCAAAACTGTAGACATCCAAAAAACTAACCCTAGGAGATGAATCGCCAAAAGTCATGTGGGCCCCGTTGGGGTAAGTCAGTACATCAACTTCCCGTGGTCGTAACTTTTGCATATGATCTCCGTTTTAGGCACATGATAGCCCGTTGGAAAGGTATATCCGAGGAATACAATTTTTATGTCACAATTTGACTTTGTCTATATCTTTAATGTTGTTATCTCTAAAAACATTGTTTAGGACCTCAAAACGACCTCAAAAGTCATGGACCCAAAAACTAGGAAAAAACTACCAAACTGGAAAACTGCCAAAATGAACTAGTTGGAATCGGTGGGAGGCCACCAACATCCATATTTATCAATAATCCATCCTTAGGAAGAAATGACCTCCATTGCATTGAGTTCCCCCATTAGATGAGATAATTTATGTTGAATCTGGCCCCTGGTGAGCCACTTGCCTTGGTGCAGGAGTTGCTCTACTTTGACAACTTGATAAAGATGGATCCTTTGTTGTCGAGTGTCCTTAACCCATGTGTCCAAAATATGATCATGGGATTCTTGTTTCATGTAGTCAGGGTTGAGCTCTGTTGGTGTCAATTGTTCTTCTATCTCTGAGGTGTCTAATAATGGTGGGAAATATGGCCAAAGGAGAGCCATGTTGAACACTAGGTGTAGGCCAAGGAAAGGGGGAATGTTGACCTCAAAATCAGTTTCACCCACAACCTTGGTGATGGTGTAAGGTCCATAATGGAGTGGGAAAATCTTCTGATGTGCCCCTGTAATGAATTATTTTTGTAAGTGCAACCAAGATTTGTCTCCCACCTGAAACTTATGTGGCACCTGATGTTGGTCATGGCGTTGCTTGTACTTGGAATTAGATTTTTGTAAAATATCATGAAATTGTTGTTGGATGTGCTGGATTCACTCAATGAACCATGTGGCTTTGTCATCTTTATTTGGAGTAGGGGATGAGTCGGCCAAGGTGGCTGCAAGGGGTAGTGCAACATCCATGGGACCCAATGGTTGGAATTCCAACCCCACTTGAAAGGGGCTATGGCTGGATGATCTATGTAGGGATCAGTTGTAGCTATGTTGAACATAGGGAAGAATCACATCCCATGTGCGGGGGTTATTTGAATTGTACATGTGTAGGATATGCATGATCATTTTATTGACAACCTCAGTTTGACCATCTGTCTGGGGGTGGAAAGCAGTCGATTTGGTGAGCTTGGTGTCCAACAGTGACCAGAGGCTCGACCAAAATGTGTTGAGGAACTTAATGTCTCGATATGAGACAATGGTATGTGGGATTATAAAATGTACCCATAATCGTTCTAAGAAGATCTTGGCAGTGGCCTCTGTTGTGATTCTCTTCTTACAGGCAACCAGGATCACCATCTTGGAAAAGCGATCAACAACCACAAAAACACATTCATTTCCCCTCTTAGTGGATGAAAGGCCTGACATGTATTCCATTGAGATGGATTCCCATGGCATGTCAGGAGTAGGAAGAGGGGTGTACATGCCCTATTTCATAGTGGTCGGTTTGACAATAATGAAGTTGGTGCAGGACCTGATATACTTTCCAACATTCTGTCGAAGTTTTGGCTAGTAGAAATGTTTCTGTAGCACTATCATTGTATTTTTGACATCAAAGTGTCCTTCCACCCGACTGTAGTGAGCTTCCCAAATCAACTTCGCTCGTTCTCTTGATGGAACAAAAATATGGCTCAGATGGCACAACAACCCGTCATGAAGATGGAAATTAGCGACAAGTGAGCTTGCACCAAACATTTGGTAGGCAGTGGTGAAGTCAATATCTATCTCATAGAGGTGGGGCCATCTATAGGTCAGGTGGCCAAAAGAGTCTAGTGTTGTGGTGAGTTCCACGACTGAAGGTCGATTGAGGAAATCAATGAATCGGTTGGTACTTCCTGTTTTATACTTTATGTTGAGGTGGACCTACTGCAAGTATGTGGACCACTTCTGATGGAGGTAATTTTGCAATTTTTCTTGGGTCTTCATGAAATGTAGTGGCTTAAGATCAATGTGGATGATTGTCTCCTTCCCAAGAATGTAATGTCTCCACTGGAAGCAGGCTTGCACAACATAGTACATTTATTTTTCGTAAGTAGGGTACTTATGGAAAACATTGATAGTGTCTCACTATGATATGCCATGGGGTGGTTGTGTTGAGTGAGAATGATGCCCAAACCATAGTCTGAAGAATATGTCTCGATCTCAAATATTTTTTGCAAGTTCGGTAATGAAATTACTGGGGCTGAGCACAAACATCATTTCCAATCATTGAAGGCTTTTTGTTGGGACATGCCCCACACAAATTTTTCCTTACCACCACCCATGGTTATTTGGCTGAGGGCCAATGAGATATGGGAGAATCCCAACATGAATGTGAGATATACAATGGCAAGGCCCAAGAAGCTCCAAATCTCAGTGAGTGTGGTTGGGGCTGGCCAGTCACAGATGACTTGGATCTTGGCTTGATCCACATGAACACCATGTTGATCAATGATGTAGCCTAGGTAATGGACCCTGTCCATGTCGAAGGAGAATTTTTCCAAGTTGGCATATAGCTTGTGCTATCGCATGGTGTACAAAACATGTTGAATATGCTATAAGTGTTCCTCCAAAGTCTTTTTGTAGATGAGGATATCATCCAGATACACAAATACAAAAGTATCAATGAGAGGTCGCAAGATATCGTCCATCATCCTCATGAAATTTGTTGTAGCATTTGTCAAACCAAAGGGTATGAACAACCATTCGAAAATACCTTCTTTTGACTTGAAGGAGGTCTTCCATATATTTTTATGTTCTATTGGGACCTAGTGGTAACCGAACTTCATATCAATCTTACTAAATTATTTGGCCCTTGTGAGATAATCAAGGAGGTCGTCGATTCAGGGGATTGGGTACCGGTTCCAGACTATGATTTTATTCAGGGCCTGGTAATCAATGTAGAGTCACCATGTCCCATCCTTCTTTTGCACCAGCATGATTGGGCTCCCATAAGGCGATGAGCTAAGATGGATGTGCCCCTTATGGAGTAGTTCTTGGATTTGCCTCTTTATCTCCTCATTTTCTAATAGAGAGTGGCAATAGACTTCCTCATTGGGTATTGGTGTGTCAAGGGTCACATCGATGGGATGATTGACCTGACAGTGCAGAGGTACCCCAGTAGGTCAGGAGAAAATAACTTAGTATTATTCCATGAACCTATCCACTTGCTTCTTGTAATATCCCTCGGTCGAACCCAATTGTAAATGTAATGCAAGTGTACTTAAGTTGGTGAGTTGTTTTGACATCATTATGTGATGCACCTTTCATGGCATAGTGCGCGCATGTACTAAACAGTAAAATGATGTAGTGTACACAATCCCAGATACCACATGCAATAACTAAAGTGCGCACAATATTCATTCTCGGATACCATGCACAACAACTGAAGTGCACACAATATTAAGTTCAGCGAACCTTTGTGTATACGATATGTGTTATAGGCTTGTGAGATAGTTATTATAAGTTGGGATTCTTATGTTTTGGAATTAGGCCAGAGCGCCTAGATGTTAAAGGCCAATGCGCTTATTTTGTATATATCTCATGATTAATATAAAATACATCATTGCATGCAGATCAACCATGAGAAAAGATATGGGGAACTAAACTCCACTAGTTAGGGAAAGGGAGGGCCAAAAAGGAATATTGTATTAATATTTATTTAAAACATAAAGAAAGGATAATTATTTTATCCTAAGTTCCAAAGTTGGGGACAAGTGGGCCAAAGTAGCTTCCAACATGACAAGTGTCAAGTTGGAGACATGCATACATATTGTTGGGACTTACTTCATTCGGAAACCCCCATCATTCTTGCCATCATTTGGACCATAATTCTTACCATGATTCTAACCATCATTCAAGATTAGAGAGCCATTATTCTTGGAGCATTCGCACATTCATTGAACTATCCTCGTACTTTCCTATCACTGTTCCTAAACCTATTTCCATATCCATTTTCTGTTGGTGTACCTGGTTAGCTTGGGAACGGGATTGAAGAAGCAGGTTGTCAGGCATGTGGGATATTGAAGAGGAGGGTTGTCATGCCCGTGAGAAATTATCTGAGTGAGAGAATTGTTGAGGATCGATTTCATGAAGGTGCTAAACTGCAGCTACAGTGCTCTGAGACTTCCTGTCTGGCCTGTTGTTGAAGCCCTGGAAGGGAAGTGGGGTAGCTGAGGGACTGTTGAGCAGAGAAGGGGCGCACTTCCATGGGTGGGATAGGCATGTGGGGAATGAGAGACTGTAGGATGTTAGTTGAGTGAGTACCTGAGACAGAGTCTTTCCTATTGTCTATGAGCCTTTAGCCTGGTTAGGAATCCCTTTACCCGGGTGGAGTTTAGTCCCAACTCGGGGGTGACTCACTGTTGAGAGTGATGAGCAATGTAGTCTAAGGCTGGGAGGTTCGTGGATGGCTTGCACGCAGTTGGTGAAATTCTTACCAAGATAAGTACAAATTGTGTGATAAATTTACATGTTGCATTGTTAGTTACACGCTTATTTTATGGGATTATCATAAGAGTGATTATAACTGTCTGTATGTTTAGGGGTATTTCCCTATATATGTTGCATGTCATTGTTTTATTGTTATTCAATATGAAATCGTATATTTACAGAATGTAACTATTGTTTATGTTTTATATGTAAAGCTTCCGCAAGAGTGTTGTATGCATATGTTTTAATTGCATGAAGTTCGATATGTATATATGCTTGTGTGTATAGGTATATATTTCTATATTTTTTATGTGGCATAGCTCAGTTACATACTGGGTATGTTACTGTATGTTCTGCAGTGAGGGAATGAAAGTGTTCTATGGCATAGCGTGTTCAGGCATGGATGGTTGGGAACGTTATAAAATGGTTTCAGAGCTAAGTAAAGTGTTTGAGTAGTGGCATGACCCGGTATGTTGGTGGCCAGGGATGCTACAATATGGTATCAAAGCTTCAATTTCAACACTGAGACTAAATGGGCCGGAAAAGTTCAGTTGAAGCGAATATTCACATAAGATTATTTTGAAGGGGCCAAATTTCAAGTCACAGAGCATCCATGAAAATTTTGGCACCGTGCAGGAAATATTGGCATACAGGCGCGCGCGATAAATTTTGGCACCGCATGGAAAATATTGGCGTACAGGCATGCGCGGTAGACTTTGGCACCATGCGGAAAATGTCAGCGTGCAGGTGTGTGCGGTAAATTGTGGCGTCACATGGAAGAATATTGTGTGTGGATGCGCACGCTAGATTTAGCATTGCGTGGTGTGCACACACATAGTAATGGTGCACATGGTGTGCACAGTATTGCAAAACATAGTGGAGTTTGGTTGGTGTGTGCACAGTAAGAGTTTAGGTTGTCTCGTGACAATGTATTCAATGGTGCACACAGATATTGTGCGTGGTGGGGTATATGGAACTTTGACATGGTACAATGCATAGAGTGAAATGCATGTGGAATATCAACGCGCAGTACAAAAATTGTGCGCAACAAGTATTCGTGCAAGAACCAAAATAGGCTGCAATGGACATTAGCATGCAACGCAAAAGTAGTGTGTGCAAGTTATTTGCGTGACAAGAAAACAAACACACAACCGCATCAGAGCATTATTAAAATAAATTCAAAGTTGGTTTGAGAAGAAATAAATATAATCTAAATTTCTAAGCCGAGAGCATCTCGTAGATGAATTCTGGGTTGTAAATTCCTCCGATTCAGACAGATTAAAGTGAAATTTAAGCTTACAAGAAATGCATAATAAGAAAGAAAAACAAGATTCATAGCACCACCAGTTAGAATCTTTTCATAAACAGTCCAAATCCACTTCTGTATTTATATATTCTTTTAAATCCCAAAATTACAAAAGGGGAATGACTCAAAATAAAAATTATCTTATCTTCAAGGGGTGTTACAGTATGGGACCCCTTACCCATGCTACCATCTATCCAAAAATTTCTGAAATGTACTTAATTTTATTCGAGGACTCATTTCATCTTAGCGATCTCCTCCTTTAAAGTATCTAACCAGATCGATTGATCCTCTCCAACACTTTCGTCTATTTCAGCTCAGGTTTCTTTCTTCTTTCGCTTGCTCCATTTCTTCTTAACTACTCGCCTATTGATGACCAGATCCCTCATAATGGGATTTAGCTTGACTTCCAAGTTCGATTCTGTGACAGGTTCTGTATGAAATTTAGTTGATATTATGTGCGTGATTACTTTTTCCTCCTTACTCGCAGGAAAATCCACCATGTTGTCGGAATGACCAGCCTCACTGGATATAGCCTTATCCATGTACCTCAATTTAGTGGACATAGAAATTATTTTATAGGGATGAGAAGGTCGAACAAATTTGGAGATTACTCTATTTATGGATAAGATGATGTCTCCATGCTTGAGAATTGGTTTTTATAGAGTTCCAATCATGAATCACAGATAGACTTACACGCAAATACGTTGTTGGCCATGCTCGACTAATCAATTTCAAATGATTAGCTTTGGAGTTTGTTACATGGCTATGTTCACCTAACTTCATACGACTGTGAAGTACTGAACAAGTGAGACAGAGTTATCTGACTAGCCGTCACCCATCCCACGAATGGTGGTTTTGACATACAGAATCACGTGACATCGGGACTTTGGTGAAAGTGATTTCGACAACCTGTCTTTCACCTCGATGTATCTAAGAATTGTCATGGTGATAACACCACGAAATGAGAAGAATTAATTCTGATATGTATATTGAACCAAAATGGTTCATATTTCTCATGAATTGTTGATTTAGTTAGCCTAATAAGTTTTGATGGTTGCACTTTTTGCAGAATTATCAACAACTAGATCATATCAGATCAATGCAGAGTCCATAGAAATGGAAGAGGCACAGGGTAATTACAGTCAGGAAGATGAGAGAAGAGATATGGATTTTCATTTGGGCATTGAAGGAACAAACTCCAATGGACATGGAGAAGAAAGGAATGAAAACATGAATGTGGTAGAGACCATTAAAAATTTGTAGAGGGATGTCCAAAGCTATAAAGATGATAATGAAAGGCTTATGAAATCCAAGGAGCAACATGATGACTTTAACAAGAAGTTATTGAAGGGTTTGAACTGAATAGAAAAGAAATTGGATAAGGAGAGTGGCTCAAGCAAATCTGGAAGTCACAAGCTTTCGGATGAGAAAAGAAGAGCAAAAAGTGTTAGCAAACATCACCACCACTCCCCAAGGCATTCCAATAAGAGAGCAGGCAACAACTCAAGTCCATTCCCTGTCAGAAGGCATAAGAGGTCTGGGGTGGATGAGCTACAAGGAGAAATGAAAAAAATCAAACCTCCTACATTTGATGGTGAGCACAAGAAGGATGAATATGCAGAAACATGGTTGCTGGGCATGAGAAAGTATTTTCAATTGCATAATTATTCTTCTCATGTAGAGGGTAGAATTTCCATCTATCAACTCAAAGGAAAGGAATCCATGTGGTGGGATTAGCTTGTGTAGGTGCAACACCTTAAGGAGAAAAGTGTTACTTGGAGTGAATTCAAGAAGTATTTTGAGAAGAAATACTTGACTAAGAGATATTACGACAAGAAAATGAAAGAGTTCTTTGAAATTAAGCTTGGAAGTATGACCATGTATGAATATGAGAGAAGGTTTCTAGAACTGCCGAAGTATGTCTCTTTCATCAAGGATGAGACAGTCAAAATTCAAAGGTATTTGAGTGGATTTCCATCATTCTTCAGTGACAAAATACAGTATGATGATCCCAATACATTGGAAGATACCATAAGGCAAGCTAAATGCCTATATGATCAGCAGAAAGAAAGGCCAACTTTCCAAAAGGTTTGGGAAGACAAAAAGAAATTAAGGATGGATCAGAGGAAGAAGGGATCCAAGTCACCCTTCTTCATAAATAATCCACAAGGACAAAAAATTCCTAGAGAGCCCAGAACGATTGACACAAGGAGTCAAAGGCCAAGGCAACCACTTATTCAATGTTGGGGCTCTAAAGGAGATCATAGGTTCAGAGATTGTCCTCACAGAGGTGAAAAGGGAAGGACTGTTTACAATGTACAACAAGCTGAAACAGTGGAGGACATGGGCAGAAATGTGCCAAGGATCTATGCAACCCTGGATAACAAGCAAGCAAAGTATCAGTCACACATGATTGAAGTGGAAGGTATGATCAACAACCAAACAATTGTTATGTTAATTGACTTAGAAGCTAGTCATAGTTATATATATCCTAAAATGGTGGAAATTTTGCAATTTCCAATAAGCAAGCATGGAAAATATTGGTTGGTACAACTGGATATAGGAGCCAAAAGAAAAGTTAATGAGATGGTTAAGTCATGTCTCATGGACATGAATGGACTGAACACCAAGGAAGATTTGAACATCTTGCCTTTAGGTTCCTATGACTGTTTAATTGGGATGAATTGGTTGGACCAATGTCATGCTCTATTAAATTGTCATAACAAAGCATTTACTTGCTTGGGGGAACCAAAGGAAAGTGCAGGGAATTATCAAAGTAGTAACCATTAGAGAAATTTCAGCATTACAACTGAAGAAATGTTACAGAAAAGGATGTCTAATATTTGCAGCTCATATAGAAGAGACACCTAATGATAAGGTGCCAAATTTGGAAGATTATGCAGTCCTAAAAGAATTTGAAGATGTATTCAAGGAGGTACTAGGATTACCCCCAAAAAGAGACATTGATTTCTCTATAGATTTAATGCCTGGAGAAGCTCCAATGTCAAAGACTCCTTACAGAATGAGTACACCAGAATTGAAGGAGTTGCAAATGTAGCTTGAGGAACTACTGAAGAAGGGGTATATATGCCCAAGTGTGTCACCTTGGGGTGTCCCATTCTTGTTTGTAAAAAATAAATATGGAACATTAAGATTGTGCATTGACTTCAGACAGTTGAATAAAGTGACTGTTAAGAACAAGTATCCTCTTCCAACGATTGATGATCTCTTTGATCAATTGAAGGATGAAAATATATTTTCAAAGACAGATCTCATATCAAGATACCATCAGGTAAGGATTAAAGAGGAATATATCATCAAGATCACCTTCAGGACAAGGTATGGTCATTATGAGTTCACAATGGTGCCATTTGGGTTGTCAAATGCACCAGTTGTTTTCATGTGCTTAATGAATGGTGTTTTCCGAGAATATTTAGACAAGTTTGTCATTGTCTTTTTGGATGACATTCTTATATACTCTAAGTCAGAGGAAGAGCATGAACATAATTTGAGGATGGTATTGTTGCAAGTATTAAGGGAACATCAGTTGTATGCAAAATTGAGAAAGTGCTCATTTTATCAGAAACAAATTCATTATTTAGGGCATATCATTTCAAAGTATGGGATAGCAGTGGATCCTGAAAAGATAGAATCCATTAGAGAATGGTCACCACCAAAGAATGTGATAGAGTTCAGATCATTCATGGGCCTTGTAGGCTATTACAGGAGATTTATTGAAGGATTCTCAAAGATAGCACACCCAATCACTTCCTTGCAAAGAAAGGGTGTGGAGTTTCAATGGACTCTAGATTGTGAAAAGAGTTTCCAACACTTGAAACGATTATTGACAAGTGATTCAATACTAAATATTGAAGACCCAAATGAAGACTTCATTGTATGCACAGATGCATGTAAAGAGGGACTTGGTGGAATCCTCACTCAAAATGGGTTGATTGTATGTTATGAATCAAGAAATTTGAAGGAGCATGAAAGAAACTATGCCACTGATGATTTGGAGTTAGCAGCCATAGTGCATGCCTTGAGGAAATGGAGACACTACCTCATGGGGAAAAGGTTTGAGCTAAGAACATACCACAATGGTCTGAAATATTTATTCGATCAGCCAAATCTGAATGCTAGGAAAAGTAGATGGTTAGAATTTCTAAGTGAATATGACTTTGATATAAAGCATATAAAGGGGAAAGAGAATAAACTGGTTGATGCACTCAGTAGGAGGGTGCATTAACTACATGTTACAGCCATTAGCATGTATCCGACTAATATTAAAAGAAAAATTATGGAGGCTGCAAATGCAGACCTGTAGTACAGAGAATTGGTTGCAAAGCTACAACAAGGTAAGATGCCTCATAAGATGGATATTTATAACTTGGGAATAGATGGAATACTACTGCACAAGAACATGATTTTTGTACCAAATGTCAAGGGCTTGAAACGTATGATTTTGCATGAGATGCATAATGTTCCTTATGCAGGGCACCTTGGATATCAGAAAACCGTGGCAACGGTCAAGAGACAATATTTTTGGCCAGGTATGAAAAGAGAGATCTCTGAATACATCGCTATATGTATGGAATGCCAGAAAGTTAAAGCTGAGCATAGGCACCCTGCAGGATTGCTACAACCTTTGCCCATTCCTAAATGGAAGTGGGAAGTGGTGACAATAGATTTTATTATGGGATTTCCCAGAACAGGCAAGCTGCATGATTCGATCATGGTAGTGGTGGAAAAGCTTACAAAAAATGCCCATTTTATTCCACTAAAAACTACTCACAATGCAACATATGTTGCTGATATTTTTATGAAGGAAGTGGCACAATTTCACAGAATTCCTAAAACAATTGTGTCCAGCAGAGACCCAAAATTCACCTCGAATTTCTAGAAAGGATTGTTCAAAGGATTTGGAATGAATCTGAACTTTAGTATAGCTAATCATCCTGATTCAGATGGATGGACAGAGAGGGTGAACAAAGTGATATAAGACATACTGAGAATGTATGTGATGGACAAACCATCAAAATGGGAAGACTACCTACACTTGGTAGAGTTTGCTTACAACAATGGGTATCAGACATCATTGAAGATGAGCCTATTTGAA
>JZKD02S0407990.1:3379-18094 GCA_000966675.3 Picea glauca | reverse complement strand
TATTGTCGCTAGGCTATACCACGAAGGGTTGCGCACAGAGCAGGCACCTATGCTTGGTCGGTGCATTCAATAATGTGTCAAACAACATATCAATCTGAATGTTGATGAGGGTGTCCCGATGAAGTTGGTCCGCCATGTAGCTTATGAGGTCGAAAATGAGCTCTAGTTGCTCCGAGCTGAAGAGGTTGGGGGGAGTCGGGTCGAATTCTGAAATTGCATTCAGTGGTGGAGGCATCGAGATGGGGAAATTCTCCTGCATAGTGCAGGTGACTCCATCCTTGTCTGCCCCAGCTCCTGCATCCGCTTCACTGGTGCTTCCCTGAATGAAAGCACATGGGGTCGTGTGTAGGATTTCCTCCGAGAATTCCTCCTGAACAACGCATGTGGCGCCTTCCCTGGAAACCTTATTACATGTATCAAATTTGATGGTGCGGGGGTGAAAGTAATCGTCCAGGACCGTGTAGAGGAGGGATTATGGTGCAACCTGGATAGGTTCCTCTAGGAATTCCTCTTCGATGTAGGCCATTGGGGGAGTATGTGGCCTCGCAGTGCGTTGAGTCCTAGAAATGGACAGGGATCATTCCAGATTCTACAGGCGTCTCTGCCTAGCAGCATAATTGTACCAGGCAGGTCCTCGCCTAGGATTTCCTCTCTCTCTCTCGACATGGCTAAGCCAAGAGGGTGAAGAATCCACTGAATTATAGCCAGGATAACCCATTGTGCAATAACCCAATTCCCAGGTCGAGCAAGGTGACGGAGCTTGGAGGCGAAGTAGTGGAAGTCAGGGCTGAGTGGGATAGATATCCTAGGGGCAGACATGACTACTTTGCGTCCCCCCATACTCATCACTCACCTCCTACCATTAATCCACAAGACCACCATTAAACTGACGTGAGGGAGTTGTCCTCCCTTCCTCTACAAGTTATTAAGGTCGCTCTCCATTCAAGACTGAGGTGAGGGATGGTGGCTAGCCATATTTATGGTTGAGTTCATGGGAGCGTTGTGTGGCCTCCTTCTACTATGTGGCACCCCATCCAGGATATTTTAGTTTGTTATTAATATTCATCAAAAACTTAATATTTTTTTCACTTGGAATAAAGCTTAGGGAAACCCGCCAAGCACTGCCCTCATATCCAAGGTAAACCAGATTTTGTAGAAAGTCTAAGATTTTTCAATACCTTTCTCATTTAAGAGCTCAACATGTCACTTGGGTGGGGGAAAACACCCCTCAACACAAACCACTAAGGCTAAAGTCAATTGACTAAAAAACTTAATATTTTTATTAATCATTTAAATTATTAAAAATGATTATACAGTTTTTATAATAATAATAAAAATTATTATTATTATTGAAACTATATAATCATTTTTAATAATTTTAATCATTGTATAGTTTTAATAGTATTTGGTAATTAACTTCTAGCATAAATTCTAAAATACTAAATCTTAAACGATTAACTCCTATTTATGAATCATGAATAATATGATGGATTTGTAATAATGTAAACCAAGCGTGTAAGTTTACAAAATAATCAAATATGAGAAGAAAAAAGAGAAGTTAGGGATGAAGATTGGTTGAGAGATTCATGGAAATATTTAAGGAGATATTATTGGAAATAGTTATGCATATGATTGAACTAAATACCTAATTATGAAATAGTTTTTATGATTACCTATTGTTATATAAAGGGACCAATTGTACAATAGAAATATAAACAAGAATGATTTAATTTAATGGAGTTCTTGGTCGTGTGTATGAGGAAGTGTTTGTGCATAGAAATGATGACAATGTGCAAGGTTGATCCAACATGTATTTTATGCTGCATAATGATGTTTGGAGATTGTTGTGTAATGATATGATCCAAATTCATTGTTTTCATTTAGAGTCATCCACTGGAGTTAAATACAACCACTATACATGTGGTAGTTGACACTATGATAAAGGAAGTCACCAATTATTAAATTACAGCTCCATGAATGCCAATATGAAGCTCGTTGCTTGGAAATTTAAAGGAGTCGTAAAGCAGTTGTTTCAATCATTATGCCACGAATCTAGCCACCATGTAATAGAGAGTTTTCATTTGTGAATGTGAAAGCGCCCTCATTGTATACAATTGGTGTATCATGAAAGAGATGTGCCGTTGTGAATTAAATCCATCGGGTGTTGTTTCATAGAGGCCATCTCCACTCTGTATCTCATCAAAGGGCCTCTTGATGTCATTTTCATATGTGGTCAAGCACATTAAGGGAAGAGCTTCATTGTAAATCAGTTACTTGGAAGGAGTAGTGGCTTTCAAGTTGCATCTACACAGTGAAGGCACCAATGCATATGATCAAGCTAACACATACAATACATAGATATTTTCTTTGGAAGTCCTTTTTTCAATCATTTTTGTCTATAATCAAATGGAAAAGATCGATGACGTTTCTCTGGATCATTTATCCCTTGTTACGGAGATGAAAAAACATATTCAAGTTACAGCTTCAAATTGTCAAACCATAGCAGCAGATATTGGGCAATTCTTATTGGACTATGATTGTTGTTAGACCAAAACTCGCAGGAATTAGTCTCCACCACACATCGGAATTAGTATCCACAAGAGGGGGTTAACCCATGTCAAGAAACTCACGGGAAGCGTTGAACCCAATGTCCAACAATTTCCCCCCCAGCGTGTATTGGGCAAGTTTCAAACTCGAGACCTGTTGCTCTGATACCAATTGTTGGACTACAATTTTCATTATACCAAAACACGTAGGCATTAGTCTCCACCACGATCGTCAATGTTAGGATCCACGAGAGGGGGTTAACCCATGTTGCAAAACTCGCAAGAAGTGTTTAACCCGATGTCCAACAGATCTCTCCTCACTTTGTGTGGATTTTACGTGATTTTTGTTTCAACCTAGCAAAAGATAGTTAGATGACAACCCCAAGTGAGTATTTGGAACTAGCCCTGAAATCGATTCCTAGCACTGAAAATGATGTTGCAATGAAGAATGAGATTCGTGAGTCTTTTCAAGCTTTTGACTAATGGAGCATAAAATGAGCAACGTTTTTTAGAAGAGACTAGAATCAAACATAATTAACCTAAAACATGGCACTTGAGGCACAAGTTACCTAGAAAAATCAAGTATACGTTGTATTATTTGGGCAAAGCCAATATATTTGAAAATCGTGATCATGAATTGGAACTAGATGGGTGCTTGAATTAAGCTCACAAAATTTTATATTTAGAATAGAGAGTATTGATTAAAAGGGTTCTTACCCAACAAAGTTTGTGGAATTCTCTCGAGGGTCATAAACCTATGTATTTATCTTCCAAATGTTGTTGTGTTGAAGAGAATTATGTTATTCTAGTCTTGAGAAAATATGTTGATGTTGAAGGTCTTGATAATTTGAAAAGAAATTGTAAGTTGATATAAGAGTCCAGTGAAATCAAAGAAATTTTGTGTTGAATTAAAGTCCATTTTGACAAGTTAATTCAAGATCAAGTTGAAGGTTGAGATTCTAAGCTACAATGAATTTCAAAGGAAAATTAAATTCATGGAGCATGTAAAGAGTCAAAGTCAAGATTAAATGTGTTGATGTAAAGAGCCAAAGTAAATTGAAAGTCAAGTGCAGGTGTGTGTCGAAAGATCTTGGTTATGTAATGAAGTGTTAGCAAAGTGATAGTGAAAGTCAAATTCAAGTCAAGGTCAACCCATGCCAAATAATGACAATGGTGCATCAATTAAGTTTTCCGAACCAAAGTCATAGGTTACCTTGTTGGACATTGAACAACCCAACAAGTAACCTATTATTTTTATGCATGTAATTTCAGGTAAATGAAGAAGATTGCAAGTGTAAATGACAAAAGAATATGAAAGAAGAAGATGACTCCTAGACATGAACAAAAGAAGCAAAAGGCAAGGGCATATTGAAGAAGATGCAGAGTCCATGACAAAAGAAGATGACAGAGGAAAGCACAAGCAAAAGAAGATGCATGAAGAACAAAGAAGCAGGGATCATTTTAAGGATGGAAATTTATCTCAAAATGTAGAAACCTTGGCAAATCTTACTAGTCCTTAATATGTAAACTATAAAATGTTTGGTGATATTGTTTGTAAAAATATTCAAATTTCTAAGGATTTTATATATTTTCTATAAAATTTGGGCTATTTTTAAGGTAAAATAATTTTCTTCTATAGAATTTAGGCGAATCATTTTTAGAAAAAATGGAAATTGGCAAATATTTTTTTTGGAAAAAACATGGAAAATTATCCCATGGGTGATATATAGCCCCTAAATTTTTCCCTGCAAAGAAGGAGATGGACTCTTGGACATTAACATAAGAAGAAAAAGGAAAGGGGAGATTTAGGAAGAAAAAAAGAAGAAGAAATGACAGAGAAGAATGAAGCAACAAAGAGAATGGAAATGAAGAATGAGTCAAATGAATGAATGAATAAGGAATGAAGAAGCAATGTAAAAATAAATAGTACCCTGTGTTGATGCAAAAGCAGTGAATCCATGAAAAAAGACATCCCTAAGAAGTTTAATGGTCCTCCTTGAAAAATATTTTTTAATGATGGAAAGAAAATGGTCTTGGTCCAATGTTTGTACAAGGGCTAGATTAGCCTGAATTGAAAATTTGGAATTGTATGTACCTGAGTCAAATGTTGATGTAAGCCTTGATGAGGCGAGATACCTCCTTAATTTGAATGATGCATGGTATGTGGTCAGCCAAAACCACCTGATGGTTCGTGGTAAGACGAAACCACTTGAGAATTGTAATGGTTGAGGGTAATCTAGAGAAACCCAAAGTATGGTTATAGGTATGCCAAAGAAAACCTAGGATGATGACAAATGATGATGCAGGGGAAGTGAAAATTTTTGTGACTACAAAATTGTTGCTTAACCATGTACACAAGAAAGAGTTTCCTAGAGAACTGACAAATACAGCAGTTGATGACCCATGTATTCTAGTGGATGGTAACGTTTTTATATGGACTTCAACAAACACAATGTTTATGTTTTCTGGGTAGAAGATGAAAATTGAAGAAGATTGAAGATGAAGAATGGAGAAGACATAAAATGAAGACAAAATCATAGAATACGAAGATGAACATTGGACCAGTTCAAAATAAAGTTGAAGATTGTATATTGAAAATTGTATATTGAGATCACAAGTACTCGTTAAGCTAGAATATGAAGGGAATTAAACTCCTACTTGTGAATCATGAATAATATGATGGATTTGTAATAATGTAGACCAAGCATAGAAGTCTATTGAATAATCAAAGATAAGAAGAAAAGAGAGAAGTTAGGGATAAAGATTAGTTGAAAAATTAATGAAAAAAATTAAAGAGATGTTAGTGGAGATAGTTATGCATATGATTGAACTAACTATCTAACTATGACATAGATATTATAGTCACCTATTATTAGTCCCTACCGTAGGTGTAGAGAGACTATAGCGATTGATAAATCGTTGACCTGGTATTAGATTGTGCATTGACCAGAAATATTTCCATATTGTCTATTGTTGGAACAAGGGAAGTGAAGACATCGATTTTAATATAATAAAAGTATCATGTTTGTCAAGATCTGATTGGACAAAGGATTGGAGGTCTTATTGCAGCCTTCGTTATTCCCAATGTTAAATGTCTTATTGCAGCCTTCGTTATTTTTTAAATATTTTTGAACGTTTGCTTGCACATATCGATAGTTCAGGGTTGACTGTCCATGCCACCCAAATGGCATCGAATTTGCATAGATGTGGAATGTTTTTTTGTGAAAATGAAAGTCCTCCCTGTTGCGATATGGGAAAACAGGTCTTGAACAAAAAAAACATGCGTAAAAATCATGACAGTTGTGATTAAGGCCATAGACCGCTTAGACAAAAAAACGTAGAGTAAGTTATCACAATTTGAAAAAAATTATTCGTCAAATTCGCCCGACTTCTGATGAGGTCATAGAGGCCTTGAACAAAAAATGTAAAGTAGTTTCTCAGAAACTGGGTGAAAGTGAAATTCATCCCAGTTGCCACCAGCTCATCCTACCCTTGGGCAAGAAACGTAGAATGAGTTACCACAACTTGAAAAAGGTCATGCGTGAGAGAAAAAAATACATTGCTACACTTCCTTTTAGAGAGAAACTCACATATCACAATGTAAAGAAATTTATTCGTGCATAACAAAGCATAAACAGGTGCAATTGCATATCCTAGAATGGTGATGCAACTGTACAACATCGTGATCTACAAGAAACACCATGCAGTAGTAGCAATGAAAACCAGGAAACAATTTCTACGAATACTTCCCTGTGAAAGAAAAATGCAAGACAAAACTACATGAAACAAATGAAAGACACTCCTTCCATTGCATGTGCAATTTGTGAACAATTGAATTTTTCAAAAAACAGTAAGTCTTTCATGCCTGATTTGCAAGAAGAATACCTCCGCTTGACAGCCTAAGATAAACCATTTTCCAGTGCGAAAGTTTGTCTTCCATGCAAACGATCGCTTGAAAATGGAAAACTGCCACAGTTTTCAACCCCTGACCGAATAAGATGTAATACAGCACTAGCAGATGTAAGTGCACTTACGAAACTCGATGAGAGACTTGTGTCTTTGCGAATTTCATTTGCCCAAATCAAACCTTGGGGCTATAAATGACCCCAGATGGGCTTAATAGGATCAATTATTAATGTGCATGTTCAGCTAGATGTTGTGCAAAAAGCATTGCCACAATCTATTAATAATACAATTACAATCGTTGTGGCTCTGAAAAGACGCTTGCGATACAAAAATGCATATTAGACAGGAAAAGTGGGTGTGCATGCTGTTATGAAAGAATTAAAGGAATTATGTTCCAGAGCCCTGTACAAAGCAGAGAACATTTGTATAAATGCCAATTGGAATAGTGTTATCGCAGAAGAACATGGAAACTCTACAGATACTCTTGAAAATCCTAGTGATTTTGATGCAAGTGATGAATCAGACAATGAAACAGTTGTTGAAACATTGGTGCATGGATTCATTGATTCACAGTGCATTCGCGACTTACAAGACAAAATTGTCAAAATTGCACCTGCCGAGGGGCAGCGTCCGCTTGGAATATTCAAGGACAAATTCGCTAAGGAAATGAACTTTCCAACACTCTTCTATGAAGATCCACGTGGCACTGATATTACAGAATGATTCAGTTATCATAAAATAGTCTGATGGGAGCTGCTACATTCAAGCGGTTGCTTCTCCTATCACATAACAAATTTGTTTTTCAAGACAATGCGCATAATAATAGAAAAAATTTTGTCCTGGATGTGGGTCTGAATAAGAAAAGGCCAGTTACAAGGAAGAAATTTGTTCACGAGGGATGTGAAGTACAAAGTTAACCTAGAAAAAATTTTGAAATCTGATATTCGATACATAGATTTCAAAAACATCCGCACCTCTCCTGACTATTTGCAACAAAACAAAAAAACTATTTTTGCAATGATACGGCAATTAGGCCCGCCAACATTTTTCATCACATTTACAAGTGCAAAGCACTGTTGGGATCCATTGGTGGTTGCGGTATCTGACCTGCATAAGAACAGGAAACGTAAAAAAGAAACCAATACACTGGAAAATAGCAACATTGACTACCTCATAAGAAAAGACCCAGTGACATGTACTCGCTATTATATACATAGAATAAATGCTTTGAGACAATTGATATGCCATGATGAAACGTTTTTCGGAAAAATATCGGACTATTTTTTATCACTGAATTCTAGAATAGGGGAAATGAACATGACCACGCACTGTTGTGGATAGAGGATGCATCAGTGTACGGAGCCGATAATAATTCAGATATCGAACAATTTGTGGATAAATACATAACATGGAACACATATCATTTGGATCCAGAACTTGTGAAAGTCCATAGACATTACCATACAAGAAGTTGTAAAAAATGAAAAAACTCACATTGCAGATACAACTTTCCCGTGTCGCCAATGAGAGCTACAAGAATCATAGAGCCAGTTAGTGTAGAGGAAAATGTTGTTGTTGAGAAATCTAAATCCTTGTTCGCATTTCTAGAAGAAGGGGGATTTGACGAAATGATGAGCTTTGATGCCTTATTGACACAGGTAAATCTTTCAGAAGATGAGTACATCCAAGCCATACAATGTACGCTTAGGCAACCAACACTTTTCCTTAAACGAAAACTCTCCCATATTTGGAACAACGGTTTCTCCAAGGATATGTCAGTTATGTGAAAAGAAAATACAGAGGCACAGTACGTGCTGAATGCATATGCTGGAGCATCATATTGTACCTTGTATATGACGAAGATTGAAAAATCTATGACAAGTGCATTCAGAAAAATACGCAAAGAACATGAAAGAAGTCATATTGATGCCATACAAATGATACGAACACTTGGCAATACATTGCTTAATCTTCAACAAATGTCTTCTCAGCAAGCAGTTCACATTGCACTTTCCTTGCCCCTCACTTGTAGTTCAAGAAAATGTGTTTTCATAAACACATCTCCACTTGAAAAACACACATTTGTCCTTAAGCCATCGGTTTTGCTGCAACAAGAGCCCAACAATTCAGAGGATGTGGTATGTTTCTCTATTATTGATTATTACATCTAGCGTCCATCTCCTATTAGGCATATATGCTTAGCAGAATTCATATCACATTACAAAAAAATTGGTGCACCCATATCAAAAAGAAAAAAAACCTCTGCCATACAATTTGTCAAATACAACAAACATTGTGACTATGAAAACTATTGTAGAGAAAAATTGTTGTTGTACGTTCCATTTGATGAAAACGAAGAGACATTAATGCATAACTTATGTACATGGGAGGTTGCATATGTTGTGTCTGAGACTATGGTGCACATCAATGAAGCTAGATTTACCTACAATGTTAATCCAACATGGGGCAATCTAGAGGTTGCACTTAATGACCTAGAAAACCATGGCGATCATGATGACACATTCAGAGACCCAAAAACAACCAGAACTGCTTCTGAGTCCTATGACTTACAAGGAGATTTGCCTCGTCCTCCAGTGGCTGGAAGTGAAAAACATATCAATCTTGGTTTTGAAGTTACAAAACATCCTTTCCTAATTGAAAATAATGAATACCACAGAATAAGACGCCTGTTGAATCATGAACAACAAACAATTGTAAAGGATATTGCTCTTAAAAAACACTTGAACATGAAAAGTCTTGTGCATGTGTTCGTTACAGGCCGAGCAGGAATAGGCAAGACATTCACAGCAAAAGCGTTGTTCCAAATGCTTAATCGAATCTATGATTCAAACAATTCCTCTGGTCCTATGAAACCAAAGGGCTTGATAGTTACATACACAAGAAAAGTTGCATACAATGCTGGTGGAACAACAGTCCACTCTGCATTTTTAATGACTTTTAACAAGTCACAGTTTCTTCCACTTAGCAAGGAAATGTTGGATACATTATCTAAGCTTTATGAGGAACTCCAACTTGTCTTTATCGATGAAGCATCTTTGATTGGGAGTCGATTCTTGTATTCCATTGACAGTCGACTAAGAAGCATAAAACATGTGTAGATGAAATACTTTGGAAACATTGACATGATATTTTGTGGGGATCTTTACCAGGCACAGCCCATCTAAGATTCTTTGATATTTGAACAACCCACGGTCAACATGGAAACAGTCACCCATGACTTCTGGAGAGACAATATTAAATGCTTTGAGTTCCATACTACAATGCGCCAAACAGATGAAACATTAATTGCAATTCTGAATAGAATGCGCACCAACAGCCAAACACATGATGACTTGACCCATATCAATTTGAGATGCTTACTTCTTGCACCAGCAGACCCAACATTCCCTTACCTGTTCTACAGAAATAAGGATGTTGCAAACCATAACAGCCACATGCTCTCCCTAATTCATGGCGATGATATCATCATCAATTCCATTGACCTGGAAGAAGACAACCATGGAAATGTGCCACGGCATGAACATTCAGTCACTTTACCTTTGCAGCTTGTCCTCAAATTAGAAATGTTGGTTGAAATAGATGCCTGTAACTATGATTCACAGGATGGCTTGGTGAATGGTGCAGATGGAATACTGAAAGGCTATACCAAGACAAAAAAAAGTGGATGTCCTTTGGATTAAGTTCCATGAACCACATATAGGCAAGCGACAAGCAAGCAAGCTGTCTTATCTATATAATTCAAATACTGGAAGCAATTGGACACCTATTTTGCGAATATTGAAGTCGGTATCAACATCATCAAAGACAGGTCAACTGAAGATTTGAAAATAGTTTCTAATTAAACTTGCATGTGCACGTACAATCCATAGATCACAAGGACTAACACTTGATAAAGTTGCTTTCAAGCCTGCTGGAATTCGGATACATGGACTTGTCTACACAGCATTGTCCCGTGTTAGAAGCATAGAGTCCTTGTATTTACTAAGTCCTCTCACAAAATATAACTTCAAAGTGAAACAGAAAGTTGATATTGAAATGGAACGATTGAGGACCACCACAAAATGGAAATTGCATTATGATTACCAATCCATACAAACAAATTCATCTGTATCAATTCTCTTGCTTAACACGCGCAACTTAAATGCACACATGGATGATATACTGAATGAGTATGATATAATGCAATCTGATATTCTGTGCTTGTAAGAAACACACATGGCATTATGCACGCAGAACAAACAATTGCCAAATCACAATTGCATATCAAGTTACATTACACATGGGGTCATGATACTGGTGAAAAAACATCTACCAATTTTGGACCATATACATATCGAAGAAAACAATGTTGAGTTGGTGCTTGCAAAAAAAAATTCTCATGAAACAGAAGTTGCAATACTGAATCTGTATGCTTCTCCCCATGCAACATTCTACAACATAGTACATGTTATTTCCAATGCATTGACCCATTTCCATCTGAACGGACCCATTGTACTTGTAGGAGACTTCAATATCGATATGCTACAAAATACTGGTAGAACAAAAGAATTGGAAAACTACATGTGCAAATACAGTCTCCGCTTTCTTATCAACAACACAGTCCATCTGCAAAATGCACTAATTGACCATGTCTAGTCCAATGTGCCCATTCCTCAATACAGTATCTTTGTCTTAGACACATATTGGTCTGATCATGATACAATTGGTATTGCACTTGAATTATGACATATACATCAAAGTTATTGCAAACTCATATTTTTATGTTTCAAAGCATATATGTATCTCTGATTTGTACACACATCGCTCTAGACGGTGTTCTACTCGAATTATAAAATTTAGATTGTGCAGAAAATAAAAATAAAAATAAATAAATAAAGGTACATCCTCCCAAAAACTATTTCTGACTCTATTCAATGTATTCTATTTTTTTTTTTGTATATGTACATAGTACTTGCCTTTTTCTTAACATCTGAACTTATGTTCATATCCATTTTTCTTTGTACTTTTCTTCATAGAAACAGACAGGAAAAGCAGAGGACGCAAAGAACTCCTACCCACACACGTAGACCAAACCATGCAAAGGTGCACCCTTTTCCTACTCGTGTTCCACAGTAAACAGTTTTTCATTTACTTTCTCTGTGTTTGTCAAACTTATTTGCAACTATGTTTTTTTTTTGTTTTTTTTGTTTTGCGTGTAGAGGCAACTACCCTGCACATCTGCCATCCAACAGATGCAATGTTGGGCCGGCCACCTCACAAGTCCACTTGTGAATTTCTATATCGCCCAACCATAATGGCTATTCGTGGGACAGGAAACATTAGAGGCATTTTGTGCAACTCGCAAGTGCGCGATCCAAATAATGGCATCTAAAATCTCAGTCAACCCGACAATTCCGCTTGTCAAATTGTATATCGCGGAACTGTATGTGCTATTTGTAGAACATGGAACAATAGAAGGCTTTATTTTGACCCCTCCCACCCAAGAACCCGCAAGTATGGAATGCGATATGGGTACATGGTGTATAAAATATGATGTCGATACTTAATAAAGGTACATATATAATTTTGCCTCATTTCTACACACACCAGTCTGGTAACCGCAGAGTTGGTGTTGCACATGAATTATGAAATATGCACTGGGAGTCGAATGGAGCCAAGTCTGTGATCCAAATAAGTGGCTAAGTATGGAATAAGGGATCTGTGCATATTTGATATGTATTGCTCGTTTATGGGATCCCGCCAACCCTGGAGTAGAATGTTGAGCCGACCAGAATGCAAACCCACTTGTCATATTATTGTCATAAGTTATTTGTAAGTAACCTAGCAATAGAGCATCGTTTTTTACCCCACCAACTCGAGAACCTGCGATCTAGAAACTGTCAATGGTCTATAAAATATAAGCTGATCCGTAAGTCCCCTTGTCTATTTGTATATCGTGGAACTGTGTGTGCTATTTGTAGAACACCAAACAATAGAGGCATTTTTTTTAGCCCAGCCGTCCGAGAACCTGCCATCCCGAAAGTGGCAAAGTATGGAATGACATTTGTACATTGCTTCGTTGAGCAATTCTGACTCATACAGCCTCAGCATTGTAAACTCATCAGTTTCATTATGCACTTTCACACTAGGTCATTCCTTCCTTGCTTTCTCTTCCTCGTGCCTGTCACCTTCACATATCTGCATAATAAGAAATAGTGTTTATATATATATATATATATATATATATATCTTCTTTCTAAATATTTAATGCTAACAGGTCATCGTGAAGGCACCATCTAAGCTATCATTGATGCGCGCAAGGCTCGAGAAGTTCTGCCATCAATGCAATTTATGCGAAGGATTTTCTTATCCCTTCCCAGTCTTAATTTCAAATGCCATGGAATTTCATTTGCACGCCGCCAGCTTGCTTCCTTCCAGAAACCTCCAATCTCTTCCAAGTCTTAATTTGAAATACCATGGAATGTCATTCGCACGCCGCCACCTTGGTTCGTTCACGAAACCTTCACTCCTTAAATGTTCTTCGCCGTAACTACTACCTTCGCACTTCTAAGTATGCAATAATTAATCTTTATTTCTAACAGGTCATCATATAGCATGCATAGATATTGTCATTCATGAGGATATTTTCCATTCGCACGCATGGAAGCAATGTTTCCAGGGGATTATATTGTCCCCTCCAGTTCTTCATTTCAAGCAGCATCTGGAGCAAATCAATGTTTCGACAAAGTACTGGCACCATCTCTACAGCAGTTTTGTAGAAATACAGTGAACATCTTCCTCACAACCTTCCCGTGCAGAAGAAGGGAAAAAAAATTGCAGGGGAGGCAGAGCAACCCAAAACTTATAGTGAAAACATGGATCTTGATATTGATCTGGAAAGCATATTCTGCAACCTTGATCAGCCCACAAACGAAATTCATCCTACCTGCTCAATGGACATGGTTGATACCCTAATTTTTTACGAAGATGAATCCTTCGTATTCCAAAATGTTGTTTTCGAATCCGAATCAAAAAAATTAATCATTGAAAAAAAGATGTAAATAATAACCAAAGAATACATCGTTTAGAACTTGACCTTGCCAATATGAAAGCGTCCAAAATCTCTCAACTTCACATGGCAACTGGAGATGCTCTTCATGGTTCTGTTTGACTCATTGAAGCCGAAAATGCCAGACTAAAGAACCGCATTAAGGAATTAGAGGAAACTTTGTTTCCTATGCCATTGCTTCACAGTTCTTTGTGAATAGCAATGATTGTTACTACGTGCACTCACGCAACAAATCTAAAAGGGTCCTCCAGCTTCCTCGCATCTTGTAGATTATATGTCAAGAAAAATATCAAAAAAAGAATGGAACTGATTACGAAGGCCTGGGAAACATCACAGAATATGGATTCCCTCGGGAGCAGGGCACATAACTTGCTCCTACTTTTGCAAACAGATTTTAAAAATGAAGAAAGTTTCTATGTGCACATGGTCATCCCTTTTGCCTTTCATGTCAACAACATGGCAGAGACCAGAAGAAGAAAACATGATCTCCCTTCCAATAAACGGCTCACTTAATTAGAAGCATCTTGGAAAGAGAAAGTGAAAAAATTGTATGTCATCGTCCAGTCATGTGAGCAAGCAATATCAAAGAAAGAACCATTATTGACAAAGCTCACCAAAATAGACTTGGAAGGAAACACAAACGGCTTCCAGGACCCCAGCTTAATCCTCAACTCGTTGGTGTCAACTAAGCAAGCTTTCGATAAACAAGTTGATAATTTGAAAGCCTTGTCTTTAGAAAAATTTTACAGCATTATTGAATATCATGAACAAGAGGTGCACAACTAGCTAGTCGGGTATTCGGTACAGAATGCAGACATCGATGAAACTCTATGCAAACTTTAAATTGATCTAAGCAAATTAGAAAATGAAGTTTTCAACATTCAAATCCGCAATGACATCAACGTCACCCCTTTGAGAAACTATATTGAAGAGAACTTGAAGTGGGTCATTTCCCAAATCCAACAGGGAAATTCATAGTTCTTTCTTTGTCAATTTAGTTATTCCAACTTCTCCGAGTAGAAATCTATAACCAAAAAATGATCTTACCATTTCTACTTTTAAGGTATTACATTCTACCATGTCCAACTCCTTTCCACGGTCCTATTTCTTGTACATATTTTTGTTATGGTCCGCGGGAGCCCCAATCCCAGTCTATATGACAAACACATTTACATTTCCAGGGATATGTAACAA
>JZKD02S0407979.1:0-18094 GCA_000966675.3 Picea glauca | reverse complement strand
AAAAGAGACACAGAGGCACACCCTGAAGAAGGCAGTTCTGGAGGGTTTTTGGGCCAAAAAGAGGCTGGCGCTCTATTTCCAAAGGCAAGGAGAGTTATAGCGCTCTGTGTAAGGCTATGGGGGAGTGCTGACACTCTATTAACACTAGGACAGGAGCACCGGGGTCCAAAAGCCCCAGAATTGTCAAAAATTTCCAAAAATTGGGATTCAAACTTGACAAGTATGTTGAGTGTGATAAGGTAAGGAGCCAATCAGCTCATGAAACCAATCAAAAGAGGAGTGAACCAGGTCTGAAACAATCAAGGGATAGAACAAGGTCAATGAGGAGAAAACCAAAACAAGAGGTTTCGATTTGAGGCTATCTCCCCAGTGGAGTCGCCAGTTTCTGTTGTAGGAAAATMTCCCTGCGGACAGGTAGATCACCTCTAGAGCTTGACCTTAACCCTAGACAGAAAAGTTCTTATCATGGACACTGACTTCCTTTCAAATCTATCTAAACTAACACATGAGAAGGAAGGATGACAAAAGTACCTTTTAATCGACGTTTTTCCCTGCACGCTCTGAATTGCGCTCTAATCCTTTGCTCCTCGCTAGATCCTGTGGACAAAACAAGATATGACCGCTTCCTACTCTATTGATGTTAGTTTGAAAATAGATCTATCAACTAGTGATAATTTCATGTGACATTAGACACAAACTAGAAAGAAAGAGGCGAAGTGTGTCATATTGATGAGAATAACGATAGCAGTACTTACAATCGTAGATGTGAGTGCGACAGCTTCGTCAAGTCCCCTTCGTCTAACCCTTGCCTGAAAGTTCCACAATCTAGATAACAACAACTTCACTGATCACTCTCTTTTGGCTAACTCTGAGTTTCCTCCAAGATCATAAGTTTCATAACTTTAGTTCTTTCCCCCAATCAGCTCCAGCACCACTTATGAGATCATAAGTTTGGTGTAATTCTCCATTTCCAGTCCCCATTCACCATTAGAAAGCTTGTTTATATAGCCTTGGAGAGGCTTTAACCACTTGATATATCCTTGGGGAAGTTGATGATTTTCCTCCTTCAGTTGAGGATCTACCCTAGGATCATGGTTGGACTAGGGATTCGAATCCAACTGCCTTCCAAGAATGAAAAGATGCTTCCCCCATTCATATCAACAGCTTAACAACTGCCCAGAATAGGTAGCGCTCCCTCAAAAGGGCCATCAGAGCATTGTAGTGCTCCCTAGTAAGCTTTAGGGGGCGCCAACGCTTTCAAAATCTATAGTGCTCCCTCAAAAGGGCCAGGGGAGCGTTATAACGCTCCCTGACAGTGTAAGGGGGAGTGTCGGCGCTCCACGATAGTGTAAGTGGGAGCGCTCCTCTCCAAAAACTCAGTTTTTGAGGTGCTTTCAGATGGCAAAAGGTTTTCAAGCCTGTTGACTCATTTCTCCTCTTCCAAATCATATGTTTGAGGTGTTTCAAGTGTCTTTCTCATGTCGTTATGGGTACGACATAGGCATCATGGCAGTATGCTTTGCTTGACACTTGCGACACTTGTGAGCAACATGCGACACTTGCGACCTTGTGAGCAAAATGTGACACTTGCGACACTTGCGACCTTGTGAGCAAAATGCGACACTTGCGACACTTGTAATGACGACACTTGCGACACTATCAAAGTGAGTAATTTTGATGTGTAACAGAAATTCTAGTCAAAAAATATAGAAAAAGCTAAAATATGTGTCATAGGCTAAGGGAGACCACATAGATCGACCTAGACCACTAAAGACACATGTCACACACTCATTAATGCCCACAAGATTCAAGTGGTGTGCATTAGCTCACTTAACTGACAAGAGAAGCAGTTCCAACTCACTTAACTAACCCGAAATAACAGTTACTAATAATAGTAAAGGCAAAAATCATTAATTAAGGAATAAATCTCTCACTCAAAGAGGAGGTGTGCATTCCCCAATAATGGATGATTTTTTGCATGGGGGATTTGGAATAAATCAAGAAAATCAAGAACCGGGAGTTGAGTCTTGATCTAAAAATAACGTTTTTCCCTAAAATCTAAGGATGAGGCACCCTTCTTCTCAATGTGGAAAAATTAGGTGAAATAAAGTGTGATGGAATGTATTAACCAAGATCTAGGAGTCTAAGCTAGGTATAAACTAATGTAAGTTAGGGTTATGTTCCAACAATTTGATCAGCTGAAAGGTGTGAGGATCTTATCCAAGATTAACTTGAGAGACGACTATCATCAAGTGAGGATAAAAGAAGAAGATATCAATAAAACATTATTTATAACAAGGTATGGGCATTATGAATTCATGGTGGTTCCATTTGGACTATCAAATGCCCTGACTATGTTTATGTTTGTAATGAATGGAGTGTTTAAGGAGTGCCTGGACAAGTTTGTAATTATTTTATTAGATGATATTCTCAGCTACTCTAAGTCTGAAGATGAGCATGAGGAGCATTTGAGAATGATTCTAAAGGTTTTAAGGGAGAATAATTTGTATGCCAAGCTAACTGCATCTTTTATCAAAGAAAGATCCATAACTTAGGGCATATTATTTCAGCAGATGGGATAACAGTTGATCCCGAGAAAATAGAGGCCATTAAAGGGTTCCCAGTACCAAGAAATGTGACGGAGGTTAGGCCATTTATGGGTATTTCCGGTTATTACCAAAGATTCATAAAGGGGTTTTCAAATATTGCAAGCCCAATCACTTTATTGCAAAAGAAAGGAGTGAAATTCAAGTGGACTCCAAAATGTGAAGAAAGTTTTCAGCAATTGAAAATCATTTTTATAAGTGTGCCCATATTAAAGATTGCAGACCTAGATGAAGACTTTGTAGTATGCATGGATGCATGCAAGGAAGGGATTGGTGGAGTCCCAAGTCAAAAAGATCATGTGGTATGTTTTGAATCTAGAAAACTAAAGGAACAAAAGAGAAATTATGCTATCCATGATTTAGAGCTAGCAACCATTGTACACGCATTGAAAATGTGGAGACATTACTTCTTGGGGAAGAAGTTTGAGCTAAGAACAAATCACTGTGGTCTGAAACATTTATTTGGTCAACCAACACTAAATTTCAGGCAAACTAGATGGATGGAGTTTCTTAGTGAGTATGACTTTGAAATTGAACATATTAAGGGAAAATAAAATCAGGTGTTTGATGCACTCAACATAAGATCTCATGAAGTGCACATTTCAAACATCAACATGTATAGAACATATTTGAAGGACAAAATTATTGAAGAAACAAATTCAGATTTGATTTACTTGCAAATAAAAGAAATTCTCATAGCAAGAAAACTCACAATAGAAAATTAAAGATTATGAATTAAAAGAGGATGAAATCCTCTTGTACAAGGGAAAGGTGTATGTGCCAAATTCCACGGAGCTGAAAAATACCGTGCTAAGAGAAATACACAATGTGTCATATGTTGGGCACCTGTGATATCATAAATCCATTACACATGTGAGAAGCCAATATTTTTGGTTGAGGATGAAGAAAGAAGTGGTTAACTACATAGCTCAATGTCTAGAGTGCCAAAGGGTAAATATAGAGAACATACATCCAACAGGTTTGGTGCAGCCATTTCCCATAAGAGAATGGAAGTGGGAGGTGGTTACACTAGATTTTATTACAAAGTTGCACTAGATTTTATTACAAAGCTGCCCATCATAGTGAAGTGCCAGAATGATTCCATCATGGTGGTAGTGGACAAATTGACTAAGGCAACACATTTTATTCATGTAAAGACAACAAATAAGGAAAAAACAATTGCAAAGATACACATGAAGGAAGTTTCCAAGATACATGGAGTGCCTAAGGAAATAGTTTCAGATAGAGATTCCAAGTTTACATCCAAATTTTGGCAAGGTTTGTTCAAAGTATTTGGGAAAAATATGAATCTTAGTATGACATATCACCCAGAGTCCGATGGGAAAACATAAAGGACCAATAGGATAATTGAGGACATTCTTAGGATCTATATGAAAGATCAACCATAAAAATGGGAAGACTACATCCACTTAGTGGATTTTTCCTATAATAATGGGTATCGACCCTCATAAAAAATGAGTCATTTTCAAGCTTTGTATGGAAAAAAGTGTAACACACCAGTGAGTTGGGACAACTCAGTAGAAAGAGCCATCATTGGGTCAGATTTGTTAAACCAAATAGAAGAGAAGATGACAAATATTAGGAAGAATTTAAAGGATGCCTAGAATAGGAAGAAAAGTTATGCAGACAAGAACAAAATTTTCAAATATTTTAAAGTGGGAGAACATGTTTTCCTAGAAGTGAAATCAAAAAGAAGTTTGGTAAGATTGGGTTGTTTCCCAAAGTTTGCAATGAGTTATTGTGGAACTTTTAAAATATTAGAGAATATAGGGCCAATTGCATACATGTTATCATTTCTTGCATCTATGAGACTACATAACGCATTTCATGTGTCATTATTAAACAAATATTTCCCTCACTCTAAACACATAAACTGTGATCCYRGTGGAAAACGAAGGGGATTTYCGAGTGGGACCAATACACATCCTRGACTGGAAATTCCAAGTGCTCAGGAACAAGKCCATAGTGCTGGTAAATTTTYAATGGACATGCTACAATCCTAAATATGTAACATGGGAGYATGAAGAAACTATGTGGGAGGAATACCCACAAARTTTTGTCTATTTTGAAGAAAGTAGAAGCTGAAAAATACAAGGATCCATTTTTGGAAAGTTAGAGTTCTAGAACCTCACCTCATAATTATTGGTCAATGCTRGTAKCCTTGATAAAATAATGGTGCATCCCAATGGACTRAAGGCAATGAAGGGGTCACATTCCTTGGGTCAACAGATTGAGATGAATGAGAGATTTGGTTTRGACTATTGTTGGAGGGTAAACATTTGCAGAAATTGTTTTTATTTTCTGAACATTGTAATCTAAATGTGTATATGTTTTCGGSATTTTTTGTGCATCGAGGATGATGTGCAATTGTAGGGGAGGGGGAATGTAACATCCCCACTATAATACCCAGTTTATTTAATGCAKAATTTATATAGGAATACAACTATGGCCAAACAATAYAAATGTGAAATGTATTTYTGAATTGTAAATTAATATAATGYAATGCCAACTGCTGGGAATGGACATATATAGGGTCTACTTAATCCACAAGAGTGGGGAAATTCCTAAAKATATTCCAAGAGGGATCCAAAGGGAAATAATGTATGGTTATTAATTCAAACTCACATTTCTGAATTTTATTATCATTTTGGGAAAATTTCTAATTTCTGGTTGAGTGTATGAGAGCCCAATCATTGAATATCTGTCATAGGGTGGGTCTGAGAGTCACATCCCATAGTTATTGGAAATCATGGGGAAGAAGCAATTGACATTGAGCAAAGTGAGAAGTCAATGTCCTTGGAAAAAGAGAGGAAATTTGTATGGGTAGTAACAAGCAATTTTTGACATTGAGTTTTGGGACATGAACAACAAGAGAGAACAAAAACGAAGAGCTTGGGAGATGAAACAACAAGGTTGGGCAAATTATGGAGCATGCTGGAGTGATCTAGGAGTGTTTTGGATCTAGAATTTGAAGAGTTAGGTTGTCGGGCCTAAAGAGTGAACTCTTGAGTGAGTTGCACTATATCAACAAGTGTTGGTTGTTGTTTTTGGTGGTTTTTTTTCCTAGAAGTGAGTTCCCTTGAGTTCCTAGCTGATAGATTACTAGATACTTATGCTAGAGATACACTGATAAATGAATGGGAAGCCCTATGGACTTAGAGAAGTGACGGGGTACATTCCTTGGGTTGGGAAGGTCAAGAGAAAGAGAGATGGAGGAATTTTGGGATAGTTGTAGGAGAAAACCAGTGGGTTGTGTGATATTGAGCTGTGAGAGGACTGTGAGAGGCGCCCTTCTCTTGTGGATTCCTATCCCCAGCTCGAGGGTGACTTGTTGTTGATATTTGGAGAAATGGGTCTATGGTTGGGTGGAATTTACTTCCAAATTTGTTGTTTGCAAAAACTCTTTTTTAAATATAAGTGCTTATCTATTCTGCTAAGTTATTTATGAGTTTTGATTGTTGTGAATTCACTCTATGAATGAGAATGGTTTTATATGATATTATAGATTCTTTATCAGTTGAATTCATGCTTGTCAAGAATGTTGTAGTTGAATTTAATTATGGGCATTAGAATATACTTGTAAATGTGTATAAAACGTAGATGGCAAGCTACAATAAATAAATAAGAAATGATAAATTTGTTTTATGTGTTATTTTGCATTAATGTTCCCTAGTTAAGCTTAGGCACGTTACAATAGTTATGTTTCATTTTTTCATCCTCGTAATCATATGATTTGATGATATCTTGATAATTCCCATGCTTCATTCTCTCAATAATTTTCTACGCTATTGCATTTTTCCCTTTTAATTAAAAAACATAAATAAATAAAATACTTCTTATTGATTAAAAAAGGAGCCACTTAGCCCCCAAGGTGTAGAAGAATCACTGACTTCACATAAAGCACTTCATTATGTGAATTCACCAATTTGAAGCCCTCCACTTACCTTGTGTGTAGTGTGAGGGGATGTGTTGGCATTCCTAAAGGTTATAGTGGTAGTAGTCGGATAACACGACCATGTGTCATGCACGTACATGCCTGACTAGTTGTTGATTCCACTAGTGAAAAAAAGGAGTCACTTATCCAAATAAATGGAAATTGAATAATTAATTCAAAATGAGATTTTAATAATTGAATATGGTGAAAATAAAAGTCTCAATATCATTATGATTTTAGTAAGTTTAAATCTCCTAAAAAGTAATAAAGTTGTGAAATTGATGGAGTTATGTTAAAAAGAAATGGTGTCCATCTTCAACCTCTTTTGTATCATAAATGTTGCAAATTCCTTAATCCCATAGTGTTTTCAAGTTAGTCTGATGACTAATTTGAAAATAGAGGTCATGAACATTGGTCCTTATTTTAGAAATATTTATTTTGTTTTTTAAGTTCCTAATGTTGAAAAAATAGTTTTGGTCAATGAAGTCAGGGTTAGCCTAAAATCCATGTAGTGTTTCAACCTCCTCTTATTATTGATTTCATTGTCACTCCATGTCTTAGTTTTAAATTGCATAGGGATGTAAGATTTAATATTTATCAATATTATGAATTGATTGTATTCTTTTGTGGTCCAATAGTTAAGCTAGGCCAAGCCTCAAAATCTCTAACCTAACCTCTTTCAAGCTTATGGTAGATAATACTCATACTAGAAGTAATATCCTCGCTCAACTTAAACAATTTATATTTATATTCTAGATATTAAACCATGGATTTAAACTCCACAAGAGTACAACCAAATTCAATCAAGAGAATGGCATAAGGAGTATTGCATTTAATTTAAAATTAGAAGTTCTAAAATATTTTTGGATTTGCCCAATTTTATTCCAAGCATCACTAGTGTTCAAAAATGAATATTTTCTTATCCTAAGTTCATAGTTCAACATATCTACATTATTATTTTTTGTAATATAGCTTCCATATTAGTATTATGCACACAAATTCACATTCAGAATATCATGTGGTCCGCCATTAAGGAAACTAGGCCACATGGTGCTGCAAAACATATCATAAGGTTGTTTACCAAGTTCAATAGCTATAGATATGCCTATACAAAATGATTAAAAGTATCTTGACTATCTGAAGATTGAAAAAGTTTAAGTATAAATTTCTTGAGATATTAGCCATAGTCAGAATAAAGTTACTCAAATATCCCTATGGGAGTGGAAATATGAGTTGCTTGTTGCTAGTGATTGTCTTCTTTCTTCAACTGCTCTTCAACCTCAATTGGGTTTGAGGGAGTTCCTTTTGAATCCTGCTGACCTGTTTGTATGCAGAATTTAGAGGTTTAGAAAGGCAGTTTGGTTCCTATATGAAAACTACAACCATGGAAGATGCCCAAGGGTCCTATAGTCATGAAGAGAAATTCAGAGGCCTACACGTCAGCATAGGAAATGTTGAGACAAATTCTAAACGAAGAAAATATAGGCAAGATATTGTAACTATGAGGATCATACAGAGAGAAGTGTAGAGTTATAGGGATGATAATGAACATATTATGAAATCTCAAGAAGAGATACTACCAAGCTTGAACATGCTATAGAAGAAAGCCAATAAGGACTCTGGTACAAAGAAAGAAGCCAATGATAAACAAGTGACAACATCCAAATCTCAATGTAGAAGGGTTGATCATGGGAATGATAGGAAGTCAAGGAGTAGGATCAGGCGCCATCATTCCCTAGAGAAATCCACTAAGAGAACTCATGACAATTTAGGGCCAGGAGCAACCCAAGTGTATCTCCTCTCAGGATACAGAGGAGAAGGCTTGAGGGAGACATCTCAGAAGGTGTGTGGATTAAAAAGAAGGGGATGAATCAATAATAAATATTTTTAATCCTTTTAACCAAAATATATACGTCTTATTTATCTTTATTATCAATATATCATTATCATTCAACAAGTGTAGAGTAAATAAACCATGAACAATGAACAATCATACACATACATAGTACACCAGTATTTTTATGTGGAAACCCAATGCCAGAGTAAACCACATAATTATTTTTCTTATATTTCTTTAAGAATTACATTCATTGGAAGCACTAACTTCCTTTGTTCTCTAGCTGCAATTGGAAGGAGGCTCTAACCCCCTAAATTTTCAATCTACAACCTGAGGGAAGCTCCAACTCCCCAATTCTTTGGATACAACTAGAAGGAGGCTACAACCCCCTATGTTCTATGACTACAACCATAAGGTGGCTATAACCACCTATCCTTGCCCTATCCAACTGCCCTGAAATATAAGTGTCAAATGATGAAGCCACTTCCACATTGTCTCTGTGATATATACCACTATAAACTTGAACCAATATGTGCCAACAACCTGTAACCAACCTGTACCAATAACATGTAATCAATATTGTACCAGAAGTCGACATGTACCAACAAATACCAACAGGCACATGACCTTTGTATGTCGCAACTCATGTATGTACACACCCTGTTTATAATGCAGCCTGCATATGTATGTGGCCTATCTATACTACAACCTGCATATGCCTTCAAAAAGCTATGGTTTTCACCTTTTATGAAACTTAGACACTTTGTTTCCTTTGTCACATCAACTTGCAACCTGTCACTGTGTCCTATCTATAGTTGTTCCCTATTCATACATCATCATGCATATCCCTTAACCAAGTACATCTATATCTCGCTATTCATGTACCATACATGTGTATACAATCATGATCAAGTGTAATAACCCTCACATGAACTAGACATCAAACCCTCATTGATATTCATCCTCACACTACACAAACAACTTCACAACCACTTCTCAACCAAAATCCCTCAACCATATACCACAAAATCCCTCAACACTAACAATATGTACTAATGATAAATATCAGATATACCAACGTTGTATTTCTGTAGATTTGACTTATAGAGTAAGTTCCATACAACCAATAGCCTCTCTAGAGAAAATCCTCAAACCCCCATAACCATATCTCATGTAGACAACAATATCCAACTACTCATAAAAGTAAGACATGCATTTTGAACCTATAGATAGATATGTTGCACCTGATCATTGTAGACCTTCCTACGAGCTTGCTTCAAACTCTAATAACCTAACACCCTCAACAACTCAAGATTTTATGGATTTTCCAACTGTACATGCCCCGATATACTACCAGTATGCGTATGTACACGACCTCTTCCACTGCAGCCTGCATACACCTAAAAAACTAGGTTTTTTTTCAGTATTTATGCAACTCCAAAACTTTCGTTTCCATCCCTTCTTGCTACCTCATTCTTGTGTAACTTCATATGTAACAATGATTAACTACAATAAAACTTACACAATAATAGATATTCAATGTGCTCAATAGGTGATAATAGGAGACCCTTGCTCTCTTATTTACACTCTCCAAGTAGCTTCCTCTAGGGGTTACCTTGTAACCAACTTAACTCAACTTCCTTCTTTTAGGGATAACTCACTTCTAACCACTTGTCCACATATAACCACTTTATCCACAAACATTAAACTCTTCACTTCTAGTTGCAACAAATTTATTATTAATTATTTTCTTATTGCAACAACTTAACCCATGATTAACTCCTAGTTTCACCCACTTTGACTAGTCAATTTATTCTAGGATTTTCTAGAATAATTTAACTTCTTTGACCTTTTTGGGGCTTATAGATGACTCAAGAGGTTTCTTCGGCTTCACAAGGCCATAACTCTCTAACCGTGAGGAGTTATGTGACGTTCCACATATCATCGAAAATGGCATGACATGTATTATCCATATAGGATAGTCTTACTTGAAAAAACATTGATCTTCATACCTTTATACATCAAACAAACTTGATTCCCTTAGCCATATTGTTGTGGCTCTTGAGATTTTCTACCAGAATTGCTTCAAGGGTTGACATCAATGACAACCAACCCAATTAATCAATAATCTCCCCCTTTGGCATTGATGGCAACACTCTGATGCAACACCGAAGTCATATCTCTCATGCTCCCCTTATGACCATCGATCCCCTTAGAATCATGCCTCTGTGCTCTCTTTACAATCATATAACTCTCTATCCATGCATTTTACAAATCTCTCCCATGTTGACATCAGTTGAAAAGGTAACTTCATGTCGAGCCTACTCCCCCTAACTAAACTATGCTTTTTATGGTTCTTCCTCATGTAAATATAAGACATATAACAATAACATTCAAAATTCATTGTGGGGTAGAAACTATGACAAGTTTCTAACGAAGATACTCAAAGGCTTCCCTTGGAATTGATTTTGTGAAGATGTCTGCAATATGTTATTTGGTGTCGATGTACTCAAATCGAATGTTGTTTTCTGCAACCTGTTCCCCTAGAAAATGATACTTGATTAGAATGTGCTTCTTCTTGGAGTGCATCACTAGATTTTTTGAGATACTGATGATGCTTGTATTATCACAATATATTGGAATGGGCTCATCATACTCAACCCGTATATCTATCAAATTTTGTTCCATCCATAGAAACTATGTACAACATGTTGTTGCTGCAATATATTATGCTTCTATTGTAGAAAATGATATTGATGGTTGTTTCGTTCTTAGCCAAGATACCAAACACTCACCCAAGTAGAATGAAGCTCCACTTGTACTTCTTCGGTCATCAATGCAACCTACTCAATGTGCATCTGTGTAGGAAATACGTGATATATCCTTTCCTTTTGGATAGCATAATCCAAACTCTTTTGTACCCTTGAGATATCTAAATATCCTTTTTACTACTAGAACATGTGATTCCTTTGGTGCTTCTTGAAATAGTGCCACCCGTCCAACTGCCTAGATTACATATGGTCTAGATGATGTCACATAAATTAAGTTTCCAATCATTGACCTGTACTGCCTCTAATCTGTAGCCTTTGAATCATCATCTTTACTTAACTTGCAACTAATTTTCATAGGAGTATTGACTCATTCACAATCTTCCATTCTGAACCTATTTAGCATTTCTTTGATATACTTGGTTTGAGAAATAAAAATTCCTTGGCTTCTTTGACATATCTGAAGACCCGGAAAGAAGGATAGTTCTCCAAGTAATGACATTTCAAATTCATTATGCATATCCTTTGCAAATTTTTGTCTCAACTTGTCATCATCACTTCCAAAAAGAATATCATCAACATAAACTTCATTTAATGAAATACTATCTTGAGTTACCATGACATAGATGTTGATGTCTACAATTACTTTCTTGAAACCTTGCTGCTGTAAATATATGTCTAGTCTAGAGTACCATGCTCTAGGGGCATGTTTGAGACCATACAAGGCCTTCTTCAATCTGCAAACATAATTTTCATTCTCTGACAAATGAAATTATTCTAGTTGCTCAATGTAGACTTCTTCTTCTAGATCCCCATTTAGGAAGGTTGATTTCATGTCCATATGATACACTTTAATATTCTTGGAGCATGAATAAGAGATGATCATTCTGATTGCTTCCATTCTGGAAATTGGGGAAAATGTCTCTTCAAAGTTGATACCTTCAACCTGAGTGTATCCTTTACATACCAATCTAGCTATGTTCCTAGTAATATGTCCGTGTTCATTCAATTTGTTTCTGAAGACCTACTTTGTGTCGATCACATTATTTTACCTTGTCCTTGGAACCAATTCCAAAGTGTCATTGTTCTTTATCTAGTCCAACTCTTCATCCATGGATTTTATCCAAAATTCATCCTTTCCAGCTTCTTCAAAAATGCTTGGATCAATCGAAGATAAGAGTGATAGGTGCAGTTGTTCTGGTGAACAAATTATTCTTCTAGTCTCATCTCTTACATATTTTTTCCCAATAATATGATATGATGGATGATTCTTATGTATTCGTTTGCTAGGTGTATTTGGAGGTACTTTATGTTATTGTTCTTCTACTTCTAACTGATCTTCTTCATCTTCCCCTTCTACTACTTCTTTTTCCTTTGCTTCTTCTTCATGAACTTGTTCCATTGATTCCTTTTCTTCTTCCTTTAATTTTTATCCACCTATCTCATCAATCGTCACATTGATTCTTTCCACAACTTTATTGAGCCTCAAATTGAAAAATTTGTATGCTTTCCTTGTGCTCTAATATCCAACAAGAATGTCTTTTTCCACATGAGAATTGAACTTTCCCATTGTGCCATCTTCTCTTTTGATGTAGCATTTGCTTTCAAAAACTTTGAAGTGCTTCACATTTGGTGGTATTCCTTTCCATAGCTTGTAGGGAGTTTTATCATTGTTGTTTATGAGCATTAATTTGTTTTGAATGTGAATTGTTGTATTCCCTACATGTAAAGACACATGTCAACATTGGAATCCATTAACATAGTTCTAGCCATTTCATGTACTGTCCTATTTTTCCTTTCGAAAACTCCATTTTGTTGAGGTGTCCTAGAAATGGAGAATTTCCTTTTTATTCCATGCTTGTTACAAAAATCCATAAATTCCTTTGAAGTAAACTCTCCTCCATTATTAGATATCAAGCATTTTATTTTTGAATCCATTTAATTTTCAACCATTTCCTTATATATCTTGAAGTTCTCGAATGCTTCTGACTTCTTCTTGAGAAAACAAACTGCAATCATCCTTGTATAATCATCAACCAATAGCACAAAATATTTCTCAACTTTTAAACCCTTTGTTCTTGTTGGTCCAACTAGATTAGTATGCACAATTTCTAGCAGTCTTATTGTGGATTATTCCTTTGATTTGAACTTGGTATTTGTTTTCTTTCTTTGTTGACAATGCTTGCATGATGTGTTGGTTGGCTTCGTGATATAGTGAATTTCTCTGATTGCTTCATTTTTGTTGACTTTGATAAGGTTATCAAAGTTTATGTGACCCAGTCTTCTGTTCCATAGCCAAATTTCATCTTCCTTTCCTAGACAACACTTTTCATTTCCAATTTCACTTAACACATATATGTTGCTTGAAGTTATTACAGTTGTTGCAACCAATCTACCTGAACCTGCTTTTCTTATCTCACACGTTTTTGAATCAAGCACAAGTTTTGAACTTGGTCACACATTTGGCTTACACTTAGAATATTATGTTTCATATCTTCCACTAGTAGAACATTTTCTTCCTTGGTATCCTTGTTTCCAATTCTGACTGTGCCTCTTCCAATGATTCTAGTTGAGTCTTCGTTTCCAAAGGAGACCGATCCATCTCTTTCCTTTCTCAAGGTTAGAAACCTATCCTCATCACCCGTCATGTTCTTTGAGTAGCCATTGTCAACATACCAATCATGTTTCTTTTGTTTATCTTGTAGAGCGAGTGTGCATTCTTCATTTTTATATTGATTCTTCTTTCTTATCCATATTCTCTATTGAGGTTCATGTCTGTGACTATTGTTATTCTGTTGTGATTCTCTAGGAGGGACTATTATTATACAATATTTGGCTATGTGTCCAAAGTTGTTTCACTTGTAGCATTTCACTTCAGTGCTCAAGTACTCAAATTTGTTGTAGCTTCTTCTTTGTGTTTCACTAGGCCTTCTTGGATAACCATTTTGTGCATGAATTTCATAGTTGTTTATGTTTCTGCTATTTTATTTGCAATTTACAACTTTATGTACAAAATTATTACATGAATAACATAAAGCAAAGAAGATAGTTCAATACCTGGGAGTTTAAGATATTTTGAAAGGAGTTACTCTTCTGAATCCTTCTTCTTCTTGAGTCCTGCTTGTTTCTAATTGTCACTGATTTTGAAATCTAAATATCCTGGGTGAAGGAGTGTCCATGTGATCTTCCTTGTAAAACTTCTTGTCTCCTCTAACTGTCTCTGCATAGCTTCTCGGATGTGTTTCTTGATCTATTGTTTTGGAGGTTGCTCCCTTTTTTTTCTGATTATATCCAAGTCCAAAATTTTCATGATTTGTTCTCTAACTGTTAATAATGTTATTAAAAAATTTAGAGATATTTTGTATGTTTTTCTTTTGAAGTTATTTTCTCATTGTGACAATCTTTGGTTCCAAATTTCCAATGATCCTGTCTCTTTCTTCTAACTGTTCCTTGAGTGCTTCTTCAATTATTTTGTCTTATTCAACTTGAATTTTTAATATCGTGATCATTTTTTCTAGTTCTTCAGAGTTGGAACTTTGATATTCCTATTTTCTTTTTAGTTCTTCCTGTAGTAACTTGTTTTTCTTATTTTTCATTTTTATAACTTCTATGACACTCATCAATTCTTCTTTGTAGTCAAATTTTTCCTCTTCATATTCGTCTTTGATGACTTCTTCATAGGAGTCTTCTACTACCATGAATAGAACCTTTTCTATCTCACTTCCACTGTCTTCATCTTCGTCTGATGAGGTGCTATCTTCTTTTGTGCAAAATATTTTCTTGAAGATTCTATTTTTAGTTTTCTTTGCTTTGTGCATTTGTTTGCTATTTGAATCATCTTCTTCATTTCTTTTCTTTTTTATTATGGGGAATTTTGTTAGCAAAATGACCAATACCATCACAATTAAAACAAGCCAATGGAAGCTTACCTCTATATTTTCCAGCGGTTCCCTTTCTCAATCTTCTGACGAAGTTGGCTACTTCTTCATCGTCTTCTGATATGTCACTACTGCTGCTATTTAACTTTTCATTTTTCTTTACCCTTTTCTTTGACTTCTTGGATGCCTTGAATGTTGCTTCTTTTGTAACCAGATTCGCCTATTCGGTTCTCATTTCATAGGCTATGAAACTTCCATGTAGTTCATCCATGCTTATTGAATCCATATATGTTCTTTCTTCTAGTGATGATATCTTAGGATCAAACCTCATTGGAAGAGATCTTAGTACATTTTGAACAATTATATATTCATCAACTTCTTCTCCCAATCCCATGATTGCATTCATTATTTCATCAACTCGTAACAAAAGCTGCAATATTCTAATCTTTCTTCATCTTCAGTTGTTCAAATTGACCTTTGTAAGTTTGAAGCTTTGTTTCCTTGACTTTTTCATCTCCTTCATAAGCATTCTGAATTTTGTCCCAAATATCCTTTGCGGAGCTACAATGCATAACTTTGACATATAATGAATCAACCATACCATTTAGGAGTGCACTTTTGGATTTTGAATTATTTATACTGATTTTCCTTATGTTTTCATTTGTTGGAGGAGCGACTTGTTCTTTATATCCATCTACAACTGATTACCAAACCTCAAATCCTTGTGCTTGTATATATGTTTCCATCCTTCTACTCCAGAATGCATAGTTATGTCCATCAAACTGTGGTATTCCATTTTTATACATACTGTTACTCTCCATGATCTACATTTCAGTGGTTAAACTGATTTCTAAAGGAACCTGTTCAGATACCAATTCTTGGATTACTGAGAGGGGAGGTGAATTAGTAATAGATATTTTTAATCCTTTTAACCATAGTGTATATGTGTTATTTATCTTTATGATAAATATATCATTATCATTCAATAAGTGCTTAGTAAATAAACCATGAACAATGAACAATCGTACACATACACAGTACACCCATATTTTTATGTGGAAACCCAATGCGAGAGAAAACCACAATTTTTTTTTCTTATATGTCTTTAAGAATTACATCCATTGGAAGAACCAACTTCCTTTGTTCTGCAACTACAACTAGAAAGAGGCTCCAACCCCCTAAATTTTTAGGCTACAACTTGAGGGAAGCTCCAACTCCCCAATTCTTTGGCTACAACCAGAAGGAGGCTACAACCCCTATGTTCTCCGGCTACAACTAGAAGGTGGCTACAACCACCTATCCTTGCCTCATCCAACCGCACTGAAATATAAGTCTCAAATGATGAAACCACTACCACACTTTATTTGTGAGATATACCACTGTAAACCTGAACTAGTATGTGCCAAGAACCTCTAACCAACCTGTACCAATAGCTTGTAATCAATATTGTCCTAGAAGTCATCATGTACCAACAGATACCGACAGACACGTGACCTGTGTATGTCACAACTCATGTATGTATACAGCCTATCTATACTACATCCTGCATATGCCTTTAGAAAGCTATGGTTTTCACCTTTTCTAAAACTCAGACACTTTGCTTCCTTTGTCACATCAACTTGCAACCTGTCACTATGTCCTATTTATAGTTTTTCCCTATTCATACATCATCATACATATCCCTTAACCAAGTGCATATATATCTCTCTAGTCATGTACCATACATGTGTATACAATCATGATCAAGTGTAATAACCCTCACATGAACTAGACATCAAACCCTCACTGATATGCAACCTCACACTACACAAACAACTTCACAACCACTTCTCAACCAAAATTCATCAACCATATACCACAAAATCCCTCAACACTAACAAGATGTACCAATGATAAATATAAGATATATCATCACTGTATTTCTGTAGATGTGACTTATACAATAAGTGTCATACAACCAATATCCCCTCTATGGAACATCCTCAAACCCCCATAACCATATCTCGTGTAGACACCAATATCCAACTACTCATAAAAATAAGACATACCTTTTGAACCTATAGATAGATCTACTGTACCTAATCACTGTAGACCTTCGTGGGAGCTTTCTTTCAGAATCTGAGAACCTGACACCCTCAAACACTCAAGATTTCATGGATTTTCCAACTATATGTGCCTTATTATACTTCTATCCCGCGTACATACGCGACCTCTTCCACTGCAACCCATGTACACCTAAAAAAATAGGGTCTTTTCAGTATTTCTGCAACTTTGAAACTTTTGTTGTCAACCCTTCTTTCTACCTTAGACTTGCGTAACTTCAAATGTACCAATGAGTACCTGCAACAAACCTTACACAATAATAGATATTCAATGTGCTCAATAGGAGTTAATAGGAGACTCTGTATCTCTTATTTATACTCTCCAAGTAGATTCCTCTAGGGGTTACCTTCTAACCAACTTAACCCAACTTCCTTATTTTAGGACTAACTCACTTCTAACCACATGTCCACTTATAACCATTTTATCCACAAATAGTAAACTCTCCACTTCTAGTTGAAACTAATTTATTTTTAATTATTGTCTTATTGCAACAGCTTAACCCATGATTAACTCCTAGTTTCACCCATTTTGACTAGTTAACTTCTTCTAGGAGTTTTTAGAATAATTTGACTTCTTTGACCTTCTAGGGGCTTCTAGATGACTCAAGAGGGTCCTTCAACTTCACAAGGCCATAACTCTCTAACCATGAGGAGTTATGTGATGTTCCACATATCAACGAAAATGGAATGACATGTACTATCCACTTAGGATATTCCTACCTACAAACACATTGTTCTTCATACCTTTATACATCAAACAAACTTGAGTCTCTTAACCATACCATAATTTTCTACCGGACTTGCTTCGAGGGTTGACAACAAACCCAATTAATCAACAAGGTAAACTCAGAAATATAGAGCCATCAACTTTCAATGGTAAGTATAGTGAGGGAGACGAGGTTGAGGCCTAGCTGTTGGAAATGAAGAAATATTTTCAGTTGCATGATT